>JAAONU010000186.1:0-30000 GCA_012932295.1 Cyclina sinensis
GTGTATGATACGGAATAAAACCTGAATAAATTTAGCATCGCAAGTACAAATTGTGCAAAAGAAGGTTGTAATGGTAGTAAAGTCGATAACTATTGGGCAAAAGAGAACATGGTCAATCTAAAAAAGAACGTGTTAATAGCGTTGGTAAATCATTTCATTCGATTTACCTGGTTAGTAGCACTGGTTGTTAAAAACTGATTTACTAAAATAAATTCTTTCAAAATTTGAAAAATGCTGCCATCTCATTGGACAAAAAATAATTTCAAACACTAAAAATAAATAGTGAGGAAAAATAACGCGTACAGGTCGTGAAAGATTGAAAAAGAATGAAACTATTAAATTCGGACTAAAACTAAAGTCAAACCCGATTTAAAGATCTAATGTTCAATTTTACGATATGTTATTTAATCACAAATTTATACAGTTTAGATTAGATGGACCTCGTTTGCATTCAGAAACTGTTAATTGGTAAATTTTAAAATTGGTTAAAATTGATAAATTTTAAACATTTTAGTTAAGGAATTTGGTTTCCAATTGCATCAAAAGGCTTTTTCCAACGCGTATTAATCTTTATATCAATTGATTCTGACTTTCCTTAAGTGTATAGTGTAAAATAAAGTTTGAAAAGTAAATTCTAACACTAAAAGCCACAAAAGATTATTTTATCAGGAACAATAACTAAAAGATGGTTTATCATGCGAGCTAGAAGTCACTCGTCTATCTTCATTATTTCAGAAATTGATGTGGCAATAGTTATGCAAACTATACATTAAAGTGAATGTTTTAATGCTGTTTGAAAAGAAATAAGATATTAATGTAAATATCTTAATGCTAAGAAACATTTTTTTTTCCAAATACTCGGTAACTCCATATTTATGTGAACATTGTATCCGATTGCAGATTATTGTATGTTGATTCTTGTCACTCTGAATGCGTAATGAAAGTTTTTTTTTTAATTTGCTGTCCATTGTTAGCCAAAGGCAATTGGTTGCCGACTTTGCTAATAAAAGTCTGTTGTTGTTGTTGGTAACTACATAGAATTTAGTGAGCCGAAATGTATACTTAATTCCGTCTCCGTTTAGTAGAGTAGACTTTTACTCACTTCAATGCCGCTCTAAGGCCTATATGTACTTAAAAATGTTAAACAGAAATGTAGGAAGTGCATGCAAAAAAATATATGATTCCTTTTTACATTAAGACTAGATCAGTCTCGGGAATTGTTTCTTTATAAATATTATAAGACTGTTATTTTATTTGACATTTGTGAATAATTTATCTGAACGATTGGAAGATCTCATGTCTTTGTTGTATGCATGCTACATTTTAGAATATTGCAAGAGAAAAAGAATGTTTATATGGCTAAATTGCAGTTCATGAATGATTTGTCTCGCATGTTTATTTGTAATGTTGGGAAAAATCACATAGGAATGTAAAAAAATCAAAGATTATGTTTTCTTAGTGAATTATCTAAGTAAAATGTGTCGTCAAACGTGAATACAAACGGATAAATGCGTTGGACCATATATTAAATAACATGTTATGTTATTTGAAAACAACATGAAAAAAAAAATCAACCGGACCACTGTATGTTCAGTGAAAGGGAAATAACTCTCTTGCTTATAAAATATTGACGCGTTTGGTGTTTGAAAAAATCGCTGTTCTATCAGAGAGTTTTAATAGTTTTTAAGTCATGTTATTTTGTGTTCTATCAGAGAGTTTTAACAGTTTTAAAGCCATGTTATTTTGTGTTCTATCAGAGAGTTTGAACATTTTTAAGCCATGTTATTTTGTGTTCTATCAGAGAGTTTGAACAGTTTTTAAGTCATGTTATTTTGTGCTCTGATAAGCCAATGTATTTTGTGTTCTATCAGAGAGTTTGAACAGTTTTCAAACCTTGTTATTTTACGTATGTATCAATAATATGGCAGGTCTTTTGTCGTTTATTAAACGAAATAAGTAGACAGTGAGACGTAATCTTCTATTCTGTTTGTTTGAAACTCGTTTACATTTGAATACTTGTCACAGTGCTAACATATAGATTTTATAGCGATATTAACATCCAGAAACCTGTAACGATAAAAAAATAATAATATGTTATGATAAGTAAGGACTAAAAGAAAACAAATGAAGTCTATTTTTGCATTATGGATGATTATTCTATTTTTCGTAGTAGATAAAATTGTTAAAATAATTTTCAGTGAGTTAAATCATACTCATTACTAATCTCAGAACAAACGTTGCGAAATTATCTGCAAACGTGCAAATAGGATGATCATGTTACACTGAATAAATGCGTCTGTGCTTACCTGAGAATTGAGAACATACAGACGTTTAAATAGACCTTTGTGATATGTGTGAACAAATGATCGTCAGGGAATAAAACTACAGTAACATTCAATTAACATTCTTATATTTCTTGAAGCTGATATGGCAAGAAACGTTTTTAAAAATAAGCATGGCATTAATATGTGTGTGTGTGTGTGTGTGTGTGCGTGTGTGTGCGTGTGTTTTTCGTTGAAACTCACTACAGTAACCTGAAAACACACCAACAAAATGACGACATTTTGGAAAGTCACTACATACACTAGTGTAGTGACTTTCCATATCCCTCAAAATATACTAAGAGCTTCATATTTTGTATGATAGTGCAAAATTTTGAGTATGTGTCATTTTCCATGTTTTATCAACATTTTTTACACACTTCTGTTGGCTGATTTTTCGGCTCATACACACTTTACCCAAACGCGCACCTGCTACCGGTGTCAGGGTAAGAACATCTGACGCAACGTTCGCCATTTTGAATTGCCCGGATTTCCAAGGTCGAGACGTGTTCTTCGAAGCTGCACAATATTACAGCATTATCAGGTAAATATTTTTCTATAAAAAAATCGCCAACGGTTAAAAAATAAAAATGATATCGGGATCTCCACTTTCCAGACTTTATTTCCGAAAGTAAAGATAATTCCCGAACTTGGATTAGAGTTGTTTACAAAGTAGCTGATAGCTTAGGTGACTTTCGCTGCTCAAGACTTCAAAATGAGAACTCTGTAAATGTTCAGTAGTCAAAATATCTTGAATCGTGTAGTTATAAAGTACAGTATAGGTGTAAGAAACTTGTATACATAGTTTATGTTATTTGTTTTGATGTCATCCGAAATTATAGCTACTTACCAGACTTTTTGAAAAGACATCGAGAAAAATTTTGACTAGCGATATCTTTTTTCCAGTTATAACCACAAGTTGCATTTTATGGCATTTATGGAAAATGCCCTTTTTTAAGTCTTTGGAATTGATTACAAATGTAGCAGACTTTGGGAGAAATTACCAACATGAACTTTTAGTGAAACAATTTTTATAGAAGTTTCTGAAATTATATAATTTTTCTATGAACAATTTCAGAAATATCATAATTGACTAAAGTTTCAATAGCAGCACTAATCGTCTTGTGGGCCATTTCTGAATGACTGTTTATGAAGTTTTTTTTACAAGAATAGTAATTTAATATATTGAGTTATATAATGAAATATTATGTTCTTTCAAACTTTAGGGGAAATCAGTGATGAATTTATATATAACAGAAAAAATCAACCAAAACCACCGCCAGTGTTGCAGCTAAATGTTCCATGCTTAAAAATGTCAGTTACAATTAGACGTAACAGTTTCGCAGTAATTAAAAAATGTCTGTAAAATGGGTCAAAGCATCAGTGCCAAATTAATTAGGCTAAAACACATGCTGCTTATTTATTAACATCTTGCAGTGATTTTATGTGGTTCATGAACCTATAATAACCAAACCAGTATTTTATTACTTTACCTGCTGCTGATCTGAAATATTCTGTTATATATTTTCATTTGCAAAATAACATTGGTCAATCGGTATAATACAAATCTCCGGAAGCTTTTGTTCAGGTTTTTGTGAGAAATGACTACTGTTTTAATACATAAATCAAAACAAAATACATGTGGCAAAGAAATCATGCTTACTTTAAATATTTTACTATAACTGTTTACATTTCAAAACTTAATTTTTAATGGTATTGAGCACAATAACTGACTGCTATATCTTTAAATCCCCTACTACATAACTTTGTTTAAAACACATGTGCTAGACACACTATCAATATACCTTATTTTACGCTACTATACTATTTACAGAATGTAGTATATAAGCGTTGAATAAGATATACATTTATTGGTAGAGTGTCTAGTGCCTTTGGTCTACAATAAAAAAAACTCAAATGTTTTGGTTAATCCTAGTCAGTTTATTTTTTATTGTTTAGTATTGAATTTATTAGTTTAGTATTGAATGAATTATAAATTACTTGTGTGAAAAGCAGCAAAACTTTTCATAATCAAAATATTTTTTATGTTCTTTTGAAAATATATCAAACGTTGTCAAGAAAAACAACAAGTATCATATTTTGTGAAAGAAAATTGTGTCAGTTGTGTAATTGTGAAGATCACCGGAAGTTATCAAAAATGTTTTTATGGTGGTAAAAATGAACTTATATTATGAGGTAGAACGTATACCATATTCAGACAGTAGAGGAGTTTGACACTTAAAAGGTTTGAAGAAAAGGACAGGTAATATTTGGTGGTCTGTGACCTAGAGAGGCTTTGTTTATATCTGTAAGTTTTAAATTTTCCTACAAGAAGAAATGTTCACCGGCAAATAACTATCAGGATTGGAATAGGAACTGTTGCAGACATTTATCCTATTGTACTTATCCATATTACGTTTATCTATTGCACAGACTGATTGTTTTTACGAAGTGTACCAGTATCCGGATGTTGAAAGCTTTCCGATTTTCTGCAATGATTCTGCTGCTATATCACATGGCCATCTAACTTTTTTATAAATACTTTATTGATTTGAAAACATGTACATCATACAAGATACAATATATTAATACAATTAAAATGTTGCAAGAAACATTGATAATGATAGTCTAGATATTTTTGCTGTAAGGTTGAACCAGAATTAAATAATTATTATCCTTTAATAGTGATACTTAAACTAGTGTAAACAATTAGGATTAGGATTTTCCTATATTAAGGTCAGAGTCATTTGACAATGATATTGCAGGTCTTCTTAACAACATAGTGTTATTAGTAAACAAGTCAGTGTTTTCATACATCAATTTGATGTAAAATTTTATGGTGTTTGATAAAATAAGCCCTAACAGTGGGATCTTTTTACTGTTTGATAAATTAGTGTAGTCTATATACTGCCAGAATCAGGGGAGTTAATACATGTATGCAAAAATTAATACCGTACGTGATGTTTCACATGTTTTTTTATTAAAACTCGCCAAATACGGGGGTGTCCGCGTACTGGTAGCGTCCGTGTACTATTCCAGTCTGTCTAGACTGCATATCAAAAGAGGAATTTATTTCATTGATAAAAAGAGTTTTTTAAGTGTATAAAAATTTTCAGAATTTGTATAATTTTATCATTTCCTCAGAAAATGTTTATATTGTTGTTTTATGATAATTTTAAATAATAGAATACATATTTTTTGAGTAATGTTAATTATAGACCATTATTTAATTAAAGAAACCACCAGCCAACTCTTCTGTTTTGATATATTTTCAGTAAAGATAATCACCTGTTTTCAGTTGAGCGCAAGAAAAAAAATGCTTGCTGTTTCCCACAATTTAAAATTGTCAGTGTTTAGTATTCTTTTAAAGTTTAATTCATTTTCTGCAGGTGTTTCATTCCAGATTAACATTGTCATCTTTGTCAACAATTTATTGGAAGAACTCTAAAACCAAGACAGACTTTGTATGAATAGTTCTTGAGTGAATCTTCTCTAATTCACTAAAGTTTATCAAGTCATTATAGATATGGTCACTGTAGAGGCTGAAAACTTAATCAGGGTCCAGGTATTTTCATATGTTAGGATATTGTAATGTTTGAAAAAATTCCTGTTAAAAATCACTGATTGTATTTTCTTTTGTGGTTCTCTGCCATAATGCTTCAACATATACTACTCAAAATTTGATAGGGATCACTTTTTATTTCTTAAATATCTTTTTAATGATAACCTCAAGATAACTGATTATTTTTCATACATGTAGTTTATTCATATGGCAAAGGCGACCTGTCCAGCAGATTTTGATTGCTTACCTGTACATGGCTCAAGATGCATGGGAAAAGCGATACCACTGGAAAAGTGGTGCACTGCGGGCATGTACCTGCATGTACACATCCGTTTTATTCAGACTTCGCTTGTGTATGGTACGTAACGTTTATATCGAACCTAGCACTGGTCATGCCAAATGTACGGCAAAGACGGCGTATTGACGATGATGAGACAAATAGGGGGGTAGGGCTGCTTGAGGCTGGGCGTTCCCAACGGCACGTGTCCTTGGGGTGTTCCAGAGCACAGTTGCCAGGATGTGGCGACGGTTTCAAACATACGGGCATGTCATGCATAGGCATGGCGGAGGGCGTCAGAGGTCCACAACTCAGCGTGAGGAGTGGTTTTTTGTTGTTGAAGCGCAACGTCAGCGCTTTGTTACTGCTACTGCCCTCCATAATGACTTCCAGAATGCCACTGGTGTAAGACTTTCCACTGAAACCATCAGGAACCGTCTTCATACAGCAGGCATGAGGGCTAGAAGGCCAGCAATATGAATCCCATTGATGCAAAACCACATCCAGCGCATGTCTTCAATAGGCCCGCGATCATGCCAGGTTTACGCTGCATGACTGGACCCCAGTGCTGTTCACTGAGGTTTTGTGTGGCTTTCACTGATGGGTGAGTGCAGGTATGGAGATCCGCCAATGAGCATTTGGCACCTGTATGTGTTGCTACTGATGACCGTCATGGCGGGGGCTCAGTCATGGTGTGGGTGGGCATAAGCATACATTACAGGGAAGAACTGACCTGCACATTGTTCAAAACGGCTTATTGACGGCTGTACAATACATCAATGAGATCTTAGATGTGTACGTTCGTCCTTATGCTGAGTGCTATTGGCCCTGAGTTCATTTTAATGGACGACAACGCCCGGCCTCACAGGGCAAGGGTCACCGACGAGTACCTGGAGGCAGCAGCCATAGAGAGAATAGACTGGCCAGCAAGGTCTCCTGACCTCAGTCCAATAGAGCACGCCTGGGACATGCTGCAGGCTGCAATATCTGCTCGCCCAGTCCAGCCAACCACGGTTCCTGGGCTACAGCAGGCCCTTCTGGACAAGTGGGCTTGACTCTCACAACAAAGCTACCGGAGACTCATTAGCAGCATGAGAAGGTGGTGCAGAACAGTAATACAAGCAAATGGACACCACATGCGATATTAAAGCAAAATTCAGGCCATAGACTTGATTTTTCCAAAAAGTTCCATTTCATCTCCTGTCTGTGTTATCCCAAATTCGTGCCCCTCCCACGGCTCAGCCTCTGTCACGCTTCAATGGTTTACAGACTTACTCATTTTTTGGTACCAAACTGTTGTCATATGAACATTTTTTCAGAATCACAAAAAATGTAACCTTTCAACCTTATGTATTAAATATACACATTCTTATAAGTGATCCCTATTAAATTTTGAGTAGTATACTTTGATTTGTTTCAGTTGGTGGGTGAAGGCTTCTGCCTAGCATGAGTAAATGAAAACTAAAAGATAGGACTGTCTTAATTTTATGCCACCAGCATAAAATTATTGAACCGCATGTCCACACATCCTTTCGGTTAATTTGTTACTGCAAGTTGGACATTTTTCCATTTCTACAAATAGCAATAGCATGAACATTTACACACTTCTGCAACAGTGCACTGGTCATTACTCTGACACACTGTATAACTGTAGCTAGCTATTTCTTAGGAAATCTCTCCCACTTTGTACTTTGGAGAAATAGTTAACCTTTTTTGGCAAGTTGGATATTTCTCAGTTTGTACAAATACATGTAGCAGTTGCGTGAAAGTTTACACTTTTACTTAACAGTGCACAGGTCATGACCCTGACAAGAAACATAATTGTGGCTACCTTACTTCTTGGGTAATCTTCCCATTTGGTACTTACCAGTAGTGAAATGGTAAACCTCTTTCAGAAAGTTAGAGATTTCTCAATTTCTACAAATAGAAGTGCCGTGAAAGTTTACACAGTAACTTTACAGTGTAAAGTAACATAACTGTGGTTTCCTTTTTATGCCCCTGGCATCTAGTGATTGAACCATATGTCTGCACTTTCCTTGGGTTAACCTGTTTTGGCAGGGTAGATATTTTTCCATTTCTACATACATGTAAAGCAGTGGCATGAACATTCACACACTTTCTTAACAATAACGGTGCACAGGTCATGACCTTGACAAGTTACATAACTGTAGATATTTTGAGATGTATTTTTTGGGTAATCTCCCCATGTTGTACTTAGAGAGAAATGATTAACCTCTTTTGGCAAGTTGGATATTTCTTAATCACATACTCAGGTGCACATGTTATGATCCTGGCTATGTTACCGGGGGGCATATGTGTATTGAAAATGGTGTCTTTGTTGAATGATTGACCAATTGCAAAATTGTATAGTATCATTTGAATTTTGAAAATATTGCCAATATAGTCTACCAAACTCTAATGAGCATTCTAGATGTAAAGTCATTTAGCCTCTTGTTTTACTTTTCAGCTGTTTTTGATTAACTTCTTTGAAGAGAAGAGACGAATTAGGAGTTGGGAGACATTTTCAGTTTTAGACAGAGATTTCAGAATTGAAATATCAAAGAGAGGTAAGTGTTATATTTTCAATGACAGTATCAAATGTAAGAATTATGAGGGGGGAAATTGTACAACATGATCAATAATGTGTTGATGTGCCATTAAACCCAAAGGGTAAATGGTTCGAGCTTTGACTGCTTGAATGAGATAAAAAAAAAAATAATTGAGATGGTTCAGTATCTAGGACACATATGAGGATATTAAGTCTGACATTTTGTTGTGATTTGATATGCTAAACTCAAGTTGCAAATCCTTTGACATACCACAGTTGTATATAGTACATAGGGCAAGACAGATATGCATACCAGATTACCAGCCAGGAATTTTGTATTTACAAAGAAAGTAAAAGTATAAAATGTCGAACTCACTTTGACAGGGATTGAATAGGGACCTTTCTCATATACCTTGGATTACTTCGCAGTAGCCAATGTTGAATAATGATGAGTTGCGTATTACTTCAATATAGATTAAAGCTTTTGATAAACTGCCAGTCATTCCTTGCAAGGGAATTTGCCAGCCAGTCTGCTGATTGGGCCCTATCATGTTTACCTGGTTAATTTTTGTGTCGCCCTTTTGAAGAAACGGCGATACATATAGGGATCACTTAGTCCTTCGGTCCGTCACGAAAACTTAACGATAGCTATAACTTTGATATTTCTTGACATTTCCTTATCAAACTTTCAAATTGCATTGCTTATGACAACAGGGTCATGATGATGCCAAAATATTTAGGTCAAGGTCACATTTGACAGAGTTATGCCTCTTTTTGTACTTGGATTTTGTCATGAAAACTTAACATCAGCAATTACTTTACTATTTCTTAACATTTTGTCACCAAACTTTCACAATATAATGCTTATGATTGAATCACTCAAGACAACACCATATCTTAGGGGCAGATAACCCTCAGATTTATTTTTGCCATGTTATGCCCCTTTTTCAACTTAAAATTTCTTGGTTTACCTTTCTGTTAATGTCCATTTTTCAAAAAGTGTCAAAGATATTCCATTTACATGTAAACTTGGAATACTTGATCACCACCAAGACCTCTCCAAAGATTGTAGGTACCCATGTCCCTGGGGTCACAGTTAGCCCCACCCCAAGGGGTCACTTGATTTTGCTTATACTTATATATATATATATGTGTGTGTATATGAAAAAAAACTTCTTAAGCCCCATCCACCCTCAAACCCCTCCCCGCCCCCCACTCCAATTTTTATTTTAACCAGGTTTTCCGAAGGAAAAAACTGGTTATTAGTTTGAGGTATGTCAACGGGCGGGCGGGCGTAAACAATTTCTTCTGTGCGCAACTCCTCCTACATTTGTCAAGGGATTTTGACCAAACTTTCACTGAAGCTTTGTCATCAAGTGCCCTGGCGCATATTATGGGGGTTTTGTGATTAATTAATTTTTCACCTCATTATGGCCTTTTGTTTTTTTCCTTATATGGAATATATAGTGAACAATTTCTTCTGTGCGCAACTCCTACATTTCTCAAGGGATTTTGACCAAACTTTCACAAAGGCTTTGTCATCAAGAGCCCTGGCGCATATTGTCAGGGTTTTGTGATTCCATAATTTTTCACCTAATTATGGGCTTTGTTTTATTTCCTTATATGGGATATATAGTGAACAATTTCTTCTGTGCGCAACTTCTCCTACATTTCTCAAGGGATTTTGACCAATCTTTCACAGAAGCTTTGTCATCAAGTGTCCTGGCGCATATTGTCGGGGTTTTGTGATTCGATAATTTTTCACCTTATTATGGCCTTTTGTTTGTTTTCCTTATATGGAATACATGTATATAGTGAACAATTTCTTCTGTGCCAAATTCCTACATTTCTCAAGGAATTTTTACCAAACTTTCACAGAAGCTTTGTCATCAAGTGCCCTGGCGCATATTTTTCGAGATTTTGTGATTTGGTAATTTTTGACCATATTATGACACTTTATTTTTCATATATGCATTTTTCAGCCTACTGAATTAGTTCAATTCTGTCCAGTACATACACAAAAGAATTGGGAATAGAAGGTACAAGTATGGTGCTTTGTAAGTGCAATAAACTCTATGAAGTCATCTCTGTCTACTGTAATCCACTAGGAAATATCAACAAAATATATACAGCTGCCGAAAAACTACATCAGCAGAATGTACCAGGGCTTTTCATCCTTATATAACAGAGGCTGATATTCGGCCACTTCCCAATCCGAAAAATGTAGATTTTTTCCCAGTTGTGGCAGAGTTTCTTCCCAAAATGCAAGACATGATTTCCCAAAATCTTAGAAATTCCCCCTAGATTAGTTTAAAAAACGATCAGTTTACATTTGTTATATCCGGAAGAAGCGTATGTCTGGTGTCGACTTTTTTATCGTACTATAGCCGAACAACGCACGGTACCCGTGTTACGCAAAACCAGTCTAATCCGTTAAGTTCCGATAGACTCTTACTCAGTAGTTATCTGTAAATAAAAGTAGAAACATGCGCAGTGAAACAGTCAAACGTTCCAAAAGTCTGGATTTTATTCCGTTTCAGGGGAGATAAATCAGTGTTTATTTCCGGTTGCAGAAAAAAATGTCTCATAAATTTCCCAAAATGAACAATTATCGCGCATAAATTTCCCAATTCAAAAGGCCAGGGCCTCTTCCCAATTTCCTAATGAAAAGCCCTGTGCTTTAGTCATTGTTGGTGACATGAACATTGACCAGCTTCAACTCTCAAAATGCCAGAAACTGTATGATTTCTTGAAGAATGAAGCTAATGCTGTACCGGCTCTATGCATGGAGACCACAGATTATCATTCAGCACTTGATCATATTTACACCACAGAAACCAGCTACAAGACAGGTGTATTAGAAACATGCTGGAGTGACCATATGATGACCTGGATTTCATTCTTGGATTAAGGATATGATAAGAAATAAGTTAGATTTATTTTTATGATTTATATCATAACTTTTATACCCTTCTTTAAAAAGATTTTGATTTTTTATCTCCCTTTTGACAGTATGTAGGTGTTGGTCAAAGACACTCCCCATCATAGAGCAATGGTAAATGTATGTATCAAATAACAAACACTGAAATGTAAAAAGCAAACAAAATGACCAAGCAACATAATAATATTCTACTATAATGGAATGAATATTTTAGTATTATGAATAAAATTGACTTGTACCTAAGTTTGTTGTTGGCAATAATGTGCATATAATTAGATACAATTACCATTTCAGATCTGTAGAACCATAAAAAATACATATTAATGTTCATCTATTTATTATACATGTAAAAAATTAAAAAGGCCATAATTCCACCAAAAACATTTCAGTTAAAAAAATGCTCACAATGTGCACCATATTGTGAAACAATAATGTTGAAAACCTGGTTTTGTCGCATTGCGATGTTTCTTGTTTTTTTTTTGTTTTTTTAATTCTGACATTGGTACTTGACTCCCCCACTCAAATTTTTTTCACTTGGGCCTCTTGTTTAACTTAGCTTTTATTTAATTATCCAGCACTGAGTAAAGTGGGGCATCCTGTCTGTAGACAGGTCTTGTTGTACTTGGACTAGCATGCTGTCTTTTCCAGCAGGCTCTTTACCTTTTTAGCTCACATGTCATGTAGTGACAGAGTGAGCTTTTGTGATCACCTGTAGCTGTCCGTTCATCATCTGTCCACAATTAGTTTGTTAACACTCTAGTGGTTACATTTTTCCTCAATTGTCATGAATGTTTGTCTCATTAATTTTTCAGACGAGTTCGAACATGGGTTATCTGGGTTGAAAAACTAGGTCACAGAGCCCAAATATCGAAAATCTTTTTAACACCCTATAGGTAACATTTTCAGTCCAAATAACCTGGAAATTTGTCAGAAAGATTGTTTCAATGGTTTCTAGCTAAATTTTGAATATAGGTTATCTGGGGTCAAAAACTAGGTCACAGAGCCTAAGAGTAGATAAACCTTGTTAATGCTCAAGAGGTTACATTTTCAGTCCAAATGTCCTTGAAATTTGTCAGAAAGGTTGCTACGGTGATTTCTAGCTCAGATTTGGATATGGGTCATCTGGGTTTAAAAACTAGGTCACAGAGCCCAGATATGGAAAAACCTTGTTAACACTCTAGAGGTATCATTTTCAGTCCAAATAACCTGGAAATTTGTCAGAAAGATTGTTTCAGTGATGTCTAGCTCAGTTTTGAATATAGGTTATCTGGGGTCAAAAACTAGATTACAGAGCCCAAAAGTAAAAAAAAACCACCTTGTTAATGCTCTAGAGGTTACATTTTCAGTCCAAATGTCTTGCAGGGGAGCATCAAAGTTTGTAAGATTAAACTGTACTACATCATATTAGCTTTGTATATTGTTGTAGTATTTATGTAAACAGTTTGAAGTTTTTTTATCTCAGAAATCTTTAAATTTTAAGACAGGATATATTTTGAATGTGTAGAAAATATTTAAAATTTACTTGTGACCTTTTTACTGGTTAAATATCAATGTCAAATAACTGATTCTGTTTTTTTCTACAGAAACTGGTGTTGACACTGACAAGGCCATTAATACAGTAGCTGAACTGAGTGAATCAGATGGTTTCTGTCTACTGCAAGGTAACTTACAAAATATAGTGAATATTAAGGTTTTGATGTAGTAACACACATTTTGTAGCCAGATTCCTGTTTTTCTGTAGAAAGTGTGTAAATTGATTGACTGCAGGGGAGCATCAAAGGTTGTAAGTTTTAACATGATATTAGCTCTGTATAAGGTTATAATATTTATGTAAACAGTTTGAAGTTTGTTATCTCTGAAGTGTTTAAATTTTAAAACAGATTTATATCAAAAGTGAGAACAATATTTTTTATTTAACTTGTGACTTTTTTACTAGTTTAATATCAATGTCAAAAAACTGATTCTGTTGCTTTTCTTCAAAAACAGGTGTTCACAAAGACAAGGGAAATGATACAGAAGCTAAACTGAGTGAATCAGAGGGTCTTTGTGTAGTGCAAGGTAAACTTTACAAAATGTAGTGAATATTAAGGTTTTGATGGAGTAACACACATTTTGTAGCCAGACTCCTGTTTTTGAAGAAAGTGTGTAAATTGATCAACTGCAGGGGAGCATCCAAAGGTTGTAAGATTAAACTGAAAAATATCATATTAGCTTTGTATATGATTGTAGTATTTATGTAAACACTTCAGAAGATATATTTAAAATGTGTAGAAAATATTTAAAATTTACTTGTGACCTTTTTTTCTGGTTAGATATTGATGTCAAATAACTGATTCAGTTGCTTTTCTACAGAAACTGGAGTTGACACTGACAAGGCAATTAATATAGAAGCTGAACTGAGTGAATCAGATGGTTTCTGTCTACTGCAAGGTAACTTTTACAAAATGTAGTGAATATGAAGGTTTTGATGGAGTAACACACATTTTGTAGCCAGACTCCTGTTTTTGTAGAAAGTGTGTAAATTGATTGACTGCAGGGGAGCATCAAAGGTTGTAAGATTAAACTGTACTACATCATATTAGCTTTGTATATGGTTGTATTATGTAATAAAGCAGTTTAAAGTTTTTTATCTCTTAAATGTTTAGATGAAAGACAGGATATATTTTAAAATGTGAAGAAATGTATAACTTGTGTCCTTTTAACTGGCTAAATATCAATGTCAAATAACTGATTCTGTTGTTTTTCTACAGAAACTGGTGTTGACACTGACAAGGCTATTAATACCTTGTAAGATTTAACATGATATTAGCTTTGTATAAGGTTATAATATTTATGTAAACAGTTTGAAGTTTTTTATCTCTGAAATCTTTAAATTTTAAGACAGGATAATTTGAATCTGTAGAAAATATTTAAAATTTACTTAATATCAATGTCAAAAAACTGATACTGTTGTTTTTCCACAGAAACTGGTGTTGACACTGACAAGGCCATTAATACAGAAGCTAAATTGAGTGAATCAGATGGTTTCTGTCTAGTGGAAGGTAACTTTTACAGAATGTAGTGAATATGAAGGTTTTGATGTAGTAACACACATTTTGTAGCCAGATTCCTGGTTTTTCTGTAGAAAGTGTGTAAATTGATTGACTGCAGGGGAGCATCAAAGGTTGTAAGATTAATCTGTAAAACATCATATTAGCTTTGTATATGGTTGTATTATGTAATTAAGCAGATTGAAGTTTTTTATCTCTGAAATGTTTAGATTTAAGACAGGATATATTTTAAAATGTGAAGAAAATATTTGAATTTAACTTGTGTCCTTTTTACTGTTTAAATATCAATGTCAAATAACTGATTCTGTTGTTTTTCCACAGAAACTGGAGTTGACACTGACAAGGCAATCAATACAGAAGCTGAACTGAGTAAATCAGATGATTTTTGTCTAGTGGCAGGTAACTTTTACAAAATGTAGTGAATATGAAGGTTTTGATGGAGTAACACACATTTTGTAGCCAGACTCCTGTTTTTGTAGAAAGTGTGTAAATTGATCGACTGCAGGGAGCATCAAAGGTTGTTAGATGAAACTGTAAAACATCATATTAGCTTTGTATATGATTGTATTATGTAATGAGGCAGTTTAAAGTTTTTTATCTCTGAAATGTTTAGATATAAGACAGGATTCATTTTAAATCTGTAATAAATTTTTTAGTTTAATTTGTGACCTTTTTACTGGTTAAATACTACTGTCAAATAACTGATTTTTTTTTCACAGAAAGAGGTGTTCACACTGACAAGGCCATTAATACAGATGCTGAACTGAGTGAACCAGATGGTTTCTATCTAGTGCAAGGTAACTTTTACAGAATGTAGTGAATATTAAGGTTTTGATGGAGTAACACACATTTTGTAGCCAGACTCCTGTTTTTGTAGAAAGTGTGTAAATTGATCGACTGCAGGGGAGCATCAAAGTTTGAAAGATTAAACTGTACTACATCATATTAGCTTTGTATATGGTTGTAGTATTTATGTAAACAGTTTGAAGTTTTTTTATCTCTGGAATCTTTGAATTTAAGAAAGGTTTTTTTTCTTATGTGTAGAAAATATTTAAATTTAACTTGTGACCTTTTTACTGGTTAAATACCAATGTCAGGTAACTGATTCTGTTGTTTTTCTACAGAAACTGGAGTTGACACTGACAAGTCAGATAATACAGAAGCTGAGCTGAGTGAATCAGATGGTTTTTGTCTAGTTCAAGGTAACTTTTACAAAATGTAGTGAATATGAAGGTTTTGATGGAGTTACACACATTTTGTAGTCAGACTCCTGTTTTTAGCTCACCTGTCACATAGTGACAGGGTGAGCTTTTGTGATCGCCTTTCGTCCGTCGTCCGTTCACAATTGTTGTCCGCACTCTAGCAGTCTTAATTTTGGTGCGATCTTATTTAAACATGGTCAGAATGTTTATCTCAATGATATCTAGGTCAAGTTCATAACTGGGTCATCTCACCCTTAAAACTAGGTCACTTGGTCAAATTAAAGAAAAAGCTTGTCCGCACTCTAGCGGTCTGAATTTTGGTCTGATCTTCTTCAAACTTGGTCAGAATATTTATCTGAGTGATATCTAGGTCAAGTTCATAACTGGGTCATCTCACCCTTAAAACTAGGTCACAAGGTCAAATTATAGAAAAAGCTTGTCCGCCCTCTTACAGTTTTAATTTTGGTGCGATCTTCTTCAAACTTGGTCAGAATATTTAACTCAATGATATCTAGGTCAAGTTCATAACTGGGTCATCTCACCCTTAAAACTAGGTCACTTGGTCAAATTATAGAAAAAGCTTGTCCGCACTCTAGCGGTCTTAATTTTGGTCTGATCTTCTTCAAACTTGGTCAAAATGTTTATCTCTGTGATATCTAGGTCAAGTTTATAACTGGGTCATCTCACCCTTAAAACTAGGTCACTAGGCCATATTATAGAAAAAGCTTCTCTGCACTCTAGCGGTCTTAATTTTGTTCCGATCTTCTTCAAACTTGGTCAAAATGTTAATCTCAATGATATCTAGATCAAGTTTGAAACTGGGTCATGTGGCCTTCAAAACTAGGTCACAAGGTTAAATTATAGAAAAAGCTTGTCCGCACTTTAGCAGTCTTAATTTTGGTCAGAGCTTCTTTAAACTTGGTCAGAATGTTTATCTCAATTATATCTAGGTCAAGTTCATAACTGGATCATCTCACCCTTAAAACTAGGTCACTAGGTCAAATTATAGAAAAAGCTTCTCTGCACTCTAGCGGTCTTAATTTTGGTCTGATCTTCTTCAAACTTGGTCAAAATGTTAATCCCAATGATGTCTAGATTAAGTTCGTAACTGGGTCATGTGACCTTGAAAACAAGGTAACTAGTTCGAATTTTAGAAAAAGCTTGTCCGCACTCTAGCTGTCTTAATTTTGGTCCGAGCTTCTTCAAACTTGGTCAGATTGTTTATCTCAATGATATCTAGGTCAGGTTCGTAACTGGTTCATGTGACCTTGAAAACAAGGTAACTAGTTCGAATTTTAGAAAAAGCTTGTCCGCACTCTAGCGGTCTTAATTTTGGTCCCATCTTCTTCAAGCTTGGTCAGAATGTGTATCTCAATGATATCTAGGTCAGGTTCGAAACTAGGTTATGTGACCTTGAAAACTAGGTCACTAGGTCAAATTATAGAAAAAGCTTGTCTGCACTGTAGTAGTCTTAATTTTGCTCTGATCTTCTTCAAGCTTTGTCAGAATGTTAATCTCGATGATATCTAGGTCAAGTTTGAAACTGGGTCATATGACTTAGAAATTTACTAGGTCAAGTTATGATAAAAGCTTTTCTGCACTCTAGTGGTCTTAATTTTGGTCTGATCTTCACTTTCATTACCATAAGATCTTGGTTCCTTTCTTCAGATTGCCTTATTGCATTAATGGTTCCAGGGTTATGGACCCTGAAAGTGCCAAAATTAACTATTTAGACCTTGTCTGCACAATAGCAGCTTCATTTTTTATTTGAAATTAATCAGACTTACAATACTTGAGTTAATATAAGATCTTGCAGGGTTGCCAGGGGACTTGAAAAGTCAGGGAAATTTGATTTTTTTTCAAGGTCAGGGAATTGTCAGGTAATTTTGAAAATTGGTCAGTGAAAAATAAAAATCCAGAAAAGTTAGTGAAAAGTCAGGGAAAAATAATTTTGAAGGGCTAATATTGTTCTATTTTATTAAAGATTGCATTTACACATTTTTTTCGGTTATGAATCTTTTTCTTTATAATAGTGTACATTGTATTTTAATAAAAGTTCTAGTATTATAAATAACATTACTTAAAGACTGAAAGTCTCTGCAACCCTTACAGCCAAAAATTAAAATAAGTATGTGTTACACTCGAAACCCATGTTCCTCCCTACAAGATCCATGTTACAGCAACCCTCTGAACTTAGTAAGTTCTTCTATATAGGCCTTACTGCAGATAGTTTGTGTCTTGCCCATATATTTTTTGCATCTATGGTTGGATTTTAAAATAATTAGTAGAATTGGCAATAGAGTGAACGTGTGTCATGTACATAATCCCTGTTTGGAACAGTGTTCCAACATTCAGTTCACAGCAACCTAGTTTTTTGTACAACGGCAGGATTTTTTAAAAAATATTGCGGCACAAACTTCTACATTTTTCAAGATACTGCTTTGAAACTTTAAAATGTTAGGTATCATGTGTATATGTGCCTGATATATTTTTTATGAGGCTCAGTCCATTATAGTCTACGTTGTGCTTTAACAATCCTGATGACGCACGACATCTAGTGAAACTCTACCAAAGATGACCCCATGGTCATAATTGCCTGCACCCTTTTAGTCAATTGGCAATTGTATTTGCATCCACTGACTCTTGCAACCATTGAGCAGTTGTTGGCAGGTGAGCGACCCAGGGTCCCATGGACCCTCTTGTTTTTCGAAAGTGTGTAAATTGATCGACTGCAGGGGAGCATCAAAGGTTGTTAGATGAAACTGTAAAACATCATATTAGCTTTGTATATGGTTGTATTATGTAATTAAGCAGATTGAAGTTTTTTATCTCTGAAATGTTAAGATATAAGACAGGATATATTTTAAAATGTGAAGAAAATATTTGAATTTAACTTGTGTCCTTTTTACTGTTTAAATATCAATGACAAATAACTGATTCTGTTGTTTTTCCACAGAAACTGGAGTTGACACTGACAAGGCAATCAATACAGAAGCTGAACTGAGTAAATCAGATGATTTTTGTCTAGTGGCAGGTAACTTTTACAAAATGTAGTGAATATGAAGGTTTTGATGGAGTAACACACATTTTGTAGCCAGATTCCTGGTTTTTCGAAAGTGTGTAAATTGATCGACTGCAGGGGAGCAATTGTATTACATTCTGTTAGCTTTGTATATGGTTGTAGTATTTATGTAAACACTTTTGAAGTTTGTTATCTCTGAAATGTTTATATTTTAAAACAGGATACATTTTAAATGTGTAGAAAATATCAAAAATTTACTTGTGACCTTTTTACTGGTTAAATATCAATGTCAAATGACTGATTCAGTTGCTTTTCTACAGAAACTGGTGTTGACACTGACAAGGCAATTAATACAGAAACTGAACTGAGTGAATCAGATGGTTTCAGTCTAGCACAAGGTAACTTTTACAAAATGTAGTGAATATGAAGGTTTTGATGGAGTAACACACATTTTGTAGCCAGATTCCTGTTTTTGTAGAAAGTGTGTAAATTGATCGACTGCAGGGGAGCATCAAAGGTTGTAAGATTAAACTGTACTACATCATATTAGCTTTGTATATGACTGTATTATGTAATGAGGCAGTTTAAAGTTTTTTATCTCTGAAATGTTTAGATTTAAGACAGGATTCATTTTAAATCTGTAATAAATTTTTAAATTTAATTTGTGACCTTTTTACTGGTTAAATACTACTGTCAAATAACTGATTTTTTTTTTCACAGAAAGAGGTTTTCACACTGACAAGGCCATTAATAGAGATGCTGAACTGAGTGAACCAGATGGTTTCTATCTAGTGCAAGGTAACTTTTACAGAATGTAGTTAATATTAAGGTTTTGATGGAGTAACACACATTTTGTAGCCAGACTCCTGTTTTTGTAGAAAGTGTGTAAATTGATCGACTGCAGGGGAGCATCAAAGGTTGTAAGATTAAACTGTACTACATCATATTAGCTTTGTATATGATTGTATTATGTAATGAGGCAGTTTAAAGTTTTTTATCTCTGAAATGTTTAGATTTAAGACAGGATTCATTTTAAATCTGTAATAAATTTTTAAGTTTAATTTATGACCTTTTTACTGGTTAAATACTTCTGTCAAATAACTGATTTTTTTTTTCACAGAAAGAGGTGTTCACACTGACAAGGCCATTAATACAGATGCTGAACTGAGTGAACCAGATGGTTTCTATCTAGTGCAAGGTAACTTTTACAGAATGTAGTGAATATTAAGGTTTTGATGGAGTAACACACATTTTGTAGCCAGACTCCTGTTTTTGTAGAAAGTGTGTAAATTGATCGACTGCAGGGGAGCATCAAAGTTTGAAAGATTAAACTGTACTACATCATATTAGCTTTGTTTATGGTTGTAGTATTTATGTAAACAGTTTGAAGTTTTTTTATCTCTGAAATCTTTAAATTTAAGAAAGGATATATTTCTTATGTGTAGAAAATATTTAAATTTAACTTGTGACCCTTTTACTGGTTAAATACCAATGTCAGTTAACTGATTCTGTTGTTTTTCTACAGAAACTGGAGTTGACACTGACAAGTCAGATAATACAGAAGCTGAGCTGAGTGAATCAGATGGTTTTTGTCTAGTGCAAGGTAACTTTTACAGAATGTAGTGAATATGAAGGTTTTGATGGAGTAACACACATTTTGTAGTCAGACTCCTGTTTTTTTTTGAAAGTGTGTAAATTGATCGACTGCAGGGGAGCATCAAAGGTTGTTAGATGAAACTGTAAAACATCATATTAGCTTCGTATATGGTTGTATTATGTAATTAAGCAGATTGAAGTTTTTTATCTCTGAAATGTTAATATATAAGACAGGATATATTTTAAAATGTGAAGAAAAGATTTGAATTTAACTTGTGTCCTTTTTACTGTTTAAATATCAATGACAAATAACTGATTCTGTTGTTTTTCCACAGAAACTGGAGTTGACACTGACAAGGCAATCAATACAGAAGCTGAACTGAGTAAATCAGATGATTTTTGTCTAGTGGCAGGTAACTTTTACAAAATGTAGTGAATATTAAGGTTTTGATGGAGTAACACACATTTTGTAGCCAGATTTCTGGTTTTTTTCGAAAGTGTGTAAATTGATCGACTGCACGGGAGTATCAAAGGTTGTTAGATTAAACTGAAAAACATCATACTAGCTTTGTATATGGTTGTATTTGTAATTTAGCAGTTTGAAGTTTTTTTTATCTCTGAAATGTTAAGATTTAAGACAGGATTCATTTTAAATCTGTAATAAATTTTTTAATTTAACTTGTAACCTTTTTATTGGTTAAATATCAATGTCAAATAACTGATTTTGTTGTTTTTCTACAGAAACAGGTGTTCACACTGACAAGGCCATTAATACAAAAGCTGAACTGAGTGAATCAGGTGGTTTTTGTCAAATGCAAGGTAACTTTTACAAGATGTAGTGAATATGAAGGTTTTGATGGAGTAACACACATTATGTAGCCAGACTCCTGTTTTTGTAGAAAGTGTGTAAATTGATCGACTGCAGGGAGCATCAAAGGTTGTTAGATGAAACTGTAAAACATCATATTAGCTTTGTATATGGTTGTAGTATTTATGTTAACAGTTTAAAGTTTGTTATCTCTTAAATGTTTTAATTTAAGACAGGATACATTCTTAATCTGTAGAACATATGAAAAATTTTTATGTGACCATTTTACTGGTTAAATACCAATGTCAAATAACTGATTCAGTTGTTTTTCTACAGAAACTGGAGTTGACACTGACAAGGCAGATAATACAGAAGCTGAGCTGAGTGAATCAGATGGTTTTTGTCTAGTGCAAGGTAACTTTTACAAGATGAAGTGAATGTTAAGGTTTTGATGGAGTAACACACATTTTGTAGCCAGACTCCTGTTTTTTTTCGAAAGTGTGTAAATTGATCGACTGCACGGGAGTATCAAAGGTTGTAAGATTAAACTGAAAAACATCATACTAGCTTTGTATATGGTTGTATTATGTAATTAAGCAGTTTGAAGTTTTTTTTATCTCTGAAATGTTTAGATTTAGGACAGGATTCATTTTATTTCAGTAATAAATTTTTAAATTTAACTTGTAACCTTTTTATTGGTTAAATATCAATGTCAAATAACTGGTTTTGTTGTTTTTCTACAGAAACAGGTGTTCACACTGACAAAGCCATTAATACAAAAGCTGGACTGAGTGAATCAGATGGTTTCTGTCTAATGCAAGGTAACTTTTACAAGATGTAGTGAATATAAAGGTTTTGATGGAGTAACACACATTTTGTAGCAAGACTCCTGTTTTTTTTAGAAAATGTGTAAATTGATCGACTGCAGGAGTGCATCAAAGTTTGTAAGATTTAACTGTGCTACATCATATTGGCTTTGTATATGGTTGTAGTATTTATGTTAACAGTTTAAAGTTTGTTATCTCTTAAATGTTTTAATTTAAGACAGGATACATTCTTAATCTGTAGAAAATATGAAAAATTTTACTTGTGACCATTTTATTGGTTAAATATCAATGTCAAATAACTGATTCTGTTGTTTTTCTACAGAAACTGGAGTTGACACTGACAAGGCAGATAATACAGAAGCTGAACTGAGTGAATCAGATGGTTTTTGTCTAGTGTAAGGTAACTTTTACAAAATGTAGTGAATATTAAGGTTTAAATGGAGTTACACACATTATGTAGCCAGACTCCTGTTTTTTTCGAAAGTGTGTAAATTGATCGACTGCAGGGGAGCATCAAAAGTTGTAAGATTTAACTGTAAAACATCATATTAGCTTTGTATATGGTTGTAGTATTTATGTAAACAGATTGAAGTTTGTTATCTCTGAAATGTTTATATTTTAAGACTGGATTCATTTTAAATGTGTAGAAAAAAGCAAAAATTTACTTGTGACCTTTTTACTGGTTAAATACCAATGTCAAATAACTGATTTTGATGTTTTTCTACAGAAACTGATGTTGACACTGACAAGGCAGATAATACAGAAGCTGAACTGAGTGAATCAGATGGTTTTTGTCTAGTGCAAGGTAACTTTTACAAAATGTAGTGAATATGAAGGTTTTGATAGAGTATCACACATTTTTGTAGACTCTAGTTTGTAAGATTAAATTTCATATTCGCTCTGTATAATGGTTGTAGTATGTATGTAAACAGAATATCTCTGAAATGTTTAAATTTTAAGACAGGATATATTTTGAATTTGTAGAAAATTAAATTATATTCAATTATATTGTTACAATTTATTGCAATGATTAAAAAAACAACAACATGTTAATCGTAATAAGTGGCCAGTTATTTTATGTCTAGTGACATTTTATGAAACTGAAGAAATATCATCAGTTACCTTCTAGAATGCCTATTTTGTTTTAATGTTCATTAAGCCTTACCTAAATGCTTTCTCCATGTAGAACTGCATACATTTATTTAAACTAGATTAATGTTGGTATATGGAATTTAGATTCTGATATATTATCAATTAGCAAACAAAATATATATATATATATATATATATATATATATATATATATATATATAAATCTAGAACACATTAACAAAAGATTATCAAGATTAACAACTAATTTTCAGTTATTGGTGATGGGGAAGCCCAGGAGCAAACAAAAGGAAAAAAAGAGGAAGCTAATTCATTCGACAGATATTTCAAAGTTTAACGTGTTAAAACATCAGAAAAATATGTATGGAGACCAACCCAAAAGATTGCACTTGAACAACAGTTTGCAAAAAATATTAGATAAGAAAAGGTTCCTGAAATACTGGACTGTTCAAATGCTCAGAGAAAGTGTAGTGTTTTAAGTGCACTTCCATGGAAGAAAATAAAGTCTGCTATTTAAAGACAGATTAAATAAAATGTAGACATTACAATAAAGAATCTGTTACAGGTATACTCGAAACAGCTTGGCCTTCTGGTCATCGGGTTTTGCTTGTTTGGGGGATAACTCAAAAAGTATTGGAGGTATTAACTCGAATATTCAAAAGTTGAGAGAGGTCATTGAGGCAATGAGCAGTGCCCAAGGGCCATAACTCTCTTGGTTATTTTTGGGGTTATTGTACTTGGTAATTTTTCTTACTTTATTTTTATCTGGAGCTTAATCAAATAAGTAATTGAGGTATCAGGTCGAAACTCATATACTCAAAAAAGACATAGATGTTTTTGTTGAGAAGCGCTGTATATATGAACCATAACTCCTTTTGCATGATATTGGAGATCTTGCCTTTTGTAATTTGTCATGATTATTTTTTTGTATGGAACATAGCTCCAAAAGTATTGGAGGTATCAACTTGAAACACCATAAGTATTTTGCTTATGTACTATAATTTTTCTTTTCCATCATTTTGGAGTTTCGAAGAAAAAAAGTGAAGCTTTTGTCATGACCCCCTCGTCGGCGTCAGCATTGGTTAACATTTTTGTTTAGGTCCATTTCTCAGAAACTATAATAGCTACATGTTCACTATCCAAATGTGACACCATTTCACAAGGGCAGATAACCCTCAAATTTATTTTTACAAAATTAGGCACCTTTTTTCAACTTAAAATTTCTTCATTAACCTTTTTGTAAATGTCCATTTCTCAAAAAGTGTCAAAGATTCATTCAATCTTTGAATACTTGATCACCAGCACCCTGCAATGATTATTGGTACCTATGTTCCTTGGGTCAAAGTTAGTCGCACCAAAGGGGTCACTTGATTTTGCTTATATATAGAGAAGAAAACTCCTTAAGCCTAGATATAAACTTTAACTTACATATGATGGGTAAGTATTCTCCAGCCTCCGCCCCCCCCCCCCCCGGGCATTAACCCCCACTCCATATCTTTTCTCATTATGATTATCTTTTTTTTTTAAATATTTAAGTACTTGACACCTCCTGACAATATACGGGACCCCAACCCTAGTGTTACCCTCCCCTCTCCTGCATTTTTTTTTCTTTTTTTTTAAATATGTAGGTATGAAGTGACTACTCCTTCCCACACTCCCCCCCCCCCCGATGGTCATTACCTCCACCCCTAATATTTATTTTTTTCATTATAATTATCTTTTTTCTTTTTAAAAATGTAGGTACCCCCCCACACACACACACACACATGTATGGGACCCCCCCCCCTCTCCCCATTTTTAAAAAAAAAATCTTTTTTCTCCTGTATTGGAAAAGAACTTCTTAAGCTTTGAAATAAACTTAACTTACATGAGATGGGTCAGTACTCACCCCCTCCATCTCCCCCACCAAATTTTTTTCCATTATATTTTTTAAATACATAAGTACTTGACTCCCCAGTGCATTAGAACCCCCTCTCTACTTACCTCCCCACCATATTAACCCCCCCCCCCCTTTCCATTTTTTTGTTTATTAGATTTTCTTCTTATTTGACTAGCTACTTACCCTCCCCCTCTCGATTTTTTTTTCACTTGGGCTTCTTGTTTGACTTCGCTTATAATTTATTATCCAGCACTGAGAAAAGTGGAGCGTGCTGCCTGCGAACAGGTCTTGTTCATTCTTATTTTTGTCCAGAGCATAAAATCATGTATCAACATGAAACTTCATGATATTCTGCTGACAAAGTATCTTGCAGATGATTTTATTTGAAGTTATTTTGAAGTTTATTTCAAGTAAATTTTTCTCATAATTCTGTTTTAATGATCGTGATTGTGATGTTTTGACCATATCCTCAAGTCTATGATATCAGCTGAGTGTATAGCGCCATCATGGCCCACTTGTTTAAGAAAATGTACATATACGTGGTCTTTAAATCCATCAAGATGATCCCTTGAGTGCATGGACTGTACAACGTTTACCTTAGTTAAAAAATCTGGAGATCAATCACATACTTAGATTTATTTTTTTTATTTTACTTTTTTACTGTCTTCTTAAACTTCCTTTTACTTTAATTATTATTGTTATAGCGTGTACTTATTGAATAATTGTTTGAATAAGATGATTAAATTGAAATCTGTGTTTGTAATTTTTGCTATGGTTGTTCTGGTAGTTCTAATTCCATCAGATGTCCTTTATGGCAGTTGTTGTATATCAAATGGTGATAGAAAAGGCAAAGATACAGTGGGCTATTTTTTCTATAGACAGCTTTGGTATATAATAAACAGATGTATCTGTGATGGAAAGTTGCATGAGTTTCTTCAGAGAAAAATAGTAAAGCTTAAAACTTCATCTGTGTTTATCAACTATTTCATTCATTCACATTCTTGTTTGATCAGACCCTGACGAAAATGAGAAATTCACTGGTAACTTAAGACAATACATATACCAACCGATTGAGTGATCATGTGAAATTTGATTACAGTAACATTTTTTTTTTCAAAATGATTGCTTGCTTCTTTATTTTTGTTATAGCCGATTCGTGCGGTTCACACCTTCCATATGTGGCTCTTGTACTTTCTCGTTAGGTTTGCATTTTATCTAAATGCATTTTCACCAACAAATTACCACCTGGTAACTCTCCAAGCATAAGTGGAGCATAGAAAAGTTTGTGTACAACCGGAATCGGTAAATGTTAACCTGGGGTGTAGTATAAAAAACATTGAAACAAAGAAAAATGAAAAAGAAAAGACCTCTAATTATGAGCACAGCCATTCCAGCTGACAACGTTACCGTTATTAAAAGTTATTAATAAAAAAAAACTTGCTTGCCTTTATAAAGCTATATACAATGCATATATACATAAGAACGTTCAAGGGACTAGAAGATTAAAAGGTGTTCTTCTGACTACTTTTTCCCATAATAAACCACAAATAAATGCATATCCGTGAAATATGCAAAACAACTTTTATACAACTGAATTTTGAATGGTTTGAAAGTGTTTTGCAGTCATTGTGTGGCATTATGTTTAGCATGAAATCTACCAGGTACATCAATCCAAGCAATTAATTTTTGGACAGATTCGCCCATAAAATTCCTGAAGCGACATCCGACGAAACTGAAACGAAACGTGTAAACAGTTATATCTACGTGTTTTTTTCTCCATAATATGAATGTTAGTTTAAAGTTAAAAACCACTGTCAAGGAACTTAGATATCAGTGTAGAAAGAAGTCCACGTCCTTAAATTGATTACGTTTTTACACCTTAATCTCACCGATGAATGATATACCTACACAGATATATACAATGTCTGTGAACAACAATTGACTTTATTAAGTAACGGGGAAAGTAAAGGTAAAGGGGAAAGTCGAATCTTCGATGCGTTGATTATATTTTATTTCTACATTTATAATTTCTTTTTTATGAAATAAAACCTTTACTGTATATATTTTTACACATTTTTGAAGTAAATATACATTTTTTTACCATACACTTCACTTTTTTTTAGATCACTCAAACTGGCCCGTATATATATGAACACCTTTTCAAGAGGTCACTGATCTGAATTCCACCCCGCCCCCGACGGTATTCCTCTTTCTATATTTTCTGCCCTATCAAATCACTATACCTCACAAGAATAATGTAAAACTGATGCCACATAAGTATCAAATAGATTTAACATTAATTTTATAAACGTTCAATTCATATCTCTTGTACGTAAGGTACTTTTGTTCATTATCAAAACAAAAAATAAATTACCAGTAATATATGATTATTAGCTTTGATCATAAGTCATGGCTAAAACACACCTTGTGGGCGTTACTACTGTTATATGACACATTTAATAAAAATCGTCCAATCAACACCTATATTAATGTATGGAATGCGGGTTGGGACATGCCACTTGCCATTTGCCACTTGCTAGTTGCTACTTGCCAGTTGCTAATTGCCGCTTGCCAGTTGCAGTTTGCCACTTACTATTTGTCATTTGATATCTGCCATTTGCAACTTGCTATTGCTACTTGCCATTTGCCACTTGCTAGTTGCTACTTGCCATTTGTTTCTTGCTATTTGCTAGTTGCCAGTTGCTACTTGCCATTTGCTACTGCTACTTGCTAGTTGTCACTTGTTAGTTGCTTTTGCTACTTGCTTGTTGTTATACTTTTACTGGATCGCTTTTTACTGTGTGAAAACGAACCGGATATTGTTACGTGATTGAATCATTTCATAAAGAAAGTGTTGTGCATAACAAATCGTTTATGTATTTTTTTCGAATTAGACCGACTGAAAATGTAGACAATTTTTAAATAATATTTTACATGTAATGGAAGAGGCACCGTGATCCAGGGATAGAGCGCAGGGTTACGGATCCGTAAGTCGTGGGTTCGAATCTCGTCAGAGGCGAGATTGTCTCACGATCTTCACATTACTCCACGCTGCCCGAATGTCGGTATGGAAATCAGGAAGCAGACATCGAGCGTTATGAATCTAATTTGTAAGAATTTGAATCACAATCGATGTAAAATAATGTGAGTCTGATAAACTAAACACGGTAATCGTATTGCTAGTTGTTACTTGCTAGTTGCCAGTTGGTACTTGCCAGTTGCTATTTGCCACTTGCCGCTTGCTAGTTGACATTTGCCATTTGCTAATTACTACTTGCTAGTTACCAGTTGCTACCTGCCAGCTGCTTTTTGCCACTCGCTATTAGGTCATTTGCAACTTGCTAGTTGTCACGTGCTGTTTGCTACTTGTGTGTTGCTAGTTGCTTCTTGCTATTTGTTACTTGCCACTTGCTAGTTGCTATTGGCCGTTTGCTATACTTTGATTGGATCCCTTTTCAATGTATGAAAACGAAACTTGACATGGTTACGTGGATTCATAAAGAAATGGCTAACAGTTACGACATAGTTGCTTTATGGCCGAAAGTACAAATCTTACTGTATATTTCCCGCTCTTTTTGTCGGTGATTGAGAAACAAACCGACTGTTAAAATCACAAGAAGCAAGTGGCAAGTAGCAAGTGGCAAATGGCAAGAAGCAAGTGGCATGTCTCAACCCGCATTCCATAATTAATGACATGGTTATTCAAATAGCTTAGCGTCTTTCAGATAGAAATATGATCTTACGTCATGGATTAAGCACCCTAGCAGGCAATCCTACTGTGACATTTCATGAGTAATAAAGATAAAGAATACAGTTAAATACAATATCAATCAACACCTACACCAATATAGATGACAAGGTTATTTGAACGAGAATTAAAGGGGCTGTGCTCCAGATGACACAAAAAAGAAAGTTTTCTTGTATTATAAATTCCTTGTGATATTTATGATTAATGCTTAAAACTGACTAACTGACAAAAAATAAGTCAGGTAATCACATTATAAATTGATTTTTTTTTTCCTTTCATAGTGCTATACCGTAACGCGACGGTATAACTATATTGTATAAGATTTAAAGTAAACAATAGTTATTCACATGCGGCGATAGTGGTGACAGTTAAAGCGTTGTTAATATTTTGTTAACATGAGGGTCCAGAGTTCAAATCCGGCTGAAGCGAATATATTTTTTTGTTCTATTTTGAATTTATAATCAGTTTTGAAGTAAAATAACATGTTGTTATAATCTCACGGCATCTAGATATTTAATTTAAGTAAAAAAAATTTTTTATATCAAATCTGGAGTTCAGCCTCTTTAAGGCCCTGCTTCAAATGAAAGCAGTACCAGCATCATCATCAAATTCAACAACAACAAAAAACACACAGAAAAAACAAAAAAAACCCGAAAATAACCTATTTTGATTTTGAAATTAATTTGCGCATTAATCAAAAAGAAAAATTTGATAATTTATGTAATATATATAAAAATCTACATCACGTTCTTTTAACTTGTATCTTTTTTGTGATGTTGTTCACGCCTGTTAAAAACAGAACACATACACTTAATAAACATTTTCTTTTATGATTGTTTAATACAAAGTTCTTATTGTCTTTTAGTAGTTAACTGTTTGATATTGATTGAATTAATTGATAGCGAAATAATAAATAGTTAAAACCGGATTTATTTTTATTTAATATTTTCAGTAGCTTCACCAAAATATATAGAAGACAAAATATATTACTCCACGTAGCAAGGTTGACAAATACTTTTAAAAGGTAATTAGATTATCAACTGCCAATTCCACTACTAGCAAATATTTAAGCTTTATTTCAAATTAATTTAAAAATCACAGAAAATAAT
>JAAONU010000105.1:0-246137 GCA_012932295.1 Cyclina sinensis
GGTCACATATAATCAGTATGACCCTTGAGTTTCGGTAGCTAGTGGAACCCCTGGTCTAGTTCTTTACTCTGAGGTGATAATTGTCATTTAACTGAGTGTAGTTATACAGTGGAAACTTGACTATTCAAGTTGATTAGGGACCTGATCATTCCTTCTGTAGAACAGCATTAAAATGGAATGCGTCTTTAATTCACAGAAAATGGTATTGAAGAGAAGGGAGAATTTTTGTGGTACACCATGTGTAAGTGTAATACAACTTGTTGAATCACTTTGCAGCTGGTAAAAATGTTGGATCACTTTGCAGCTGGTTAAAAATTTTAAAGTAACACTTCCTTTGAAAATGTTTTCAGGGTTCCGGTAAAACACATACTGTGTATAAAGGCAACAAGAGACCAGTGTCCAAGGAGTGTGTACTCATAATTGATCATGACACAGGAACGTTCACTCTGGAAAGACTCACAAATAATATAAATGTCAAGAAAACCAGGTAAACACTTCTTTTCTAAAGATATTGAATGAAACTATCATTTTTTAGCATTTTTTGTCACTTATATATTAAACAAGGCAGTCAAAGAGAAAATTGCGATAAAAGCAGAAGAATCCAAATGGAAGGACCAATGTAATATCAGAGAGTATTCAGGGTAGATAATCCATTAATGTCCCCCATAGAATGGAAAGTTATCAGCGAATTTGCTGTGATCATTTGTGAAATGTCTCTCAGAATTGAACCTTTCTGTACGGTTGTCTTTGGGCAGTTGATGTATAAGTCAGTCATCATGGAGAATGACTTTTGTTGTTTTTGACAAGCTGAAATCCTGAGAAAAACTTTACTTTTGGAAGATTACATTATATTTGACAACATTCTAGGATGGAAGGAAGTAGTAAGGTGACCCCTGCAGGACGACCTTTGACCCCTGTAGATCCACGGGTCAAAACATCACCAGGAAAGACAAAATCTAGCCATAGCCCAAGTGTTCAACATAAAGAACCTTCTCCTCCACCTCAAGTCAATCCAGAAAATGGTAATGTACTGGTTGATAACTTATTGTCAAAAATTTCTCTTTCAGCAGACTTGCGCAGGGCAAAAATGTGGTGTTTTTAAACAGCACATTTGCCCCAGAACTCCTAGTTTTGTGCCAAGAATAAAACTCAGTAGAGAATTTTCCATTTTGTAAAGAGAAACATGATGTTTTAAAATAACTTCACCAGATGTTGTAAAAGTCAACATTTTCAAATAATTTTAGAAATTTTGTTAGCCATTTGCCACTGGTAATGCTGACATTAGGACTCAACCTTAAAGGGAATTCTGAAGTTTATATATTATGATTTACAAGCACGAGAGTTTTCCACAGATCACCTGAAATCAGTAGAGTTTCTTAACATTTCAGTTAAAACATTTCTGAACTTCCTGCACATGACAAGTGCAGCTCAGTGAGCAAGTTGGATAGTCAACATTGCAAAGTCATGTTTGACGTAAACAAGACTTGTCATTAAGTTTAAAACTTACTTCTCATTCTGTTAATCTGATATATTGAAATACTTTCAGAGTCTCTGGTTGGTGAAATCAGTGACAGCTCAAGTGATGATCTCTCCTCAGATTCCGACAGTGAGCCAGAAAAAGATACTGCTGATAAAGGTATGCCTTCTGAAAAAAATACATGTCCGCCATGTTATTTTGTGAATTCAGTAAAAAAAAAAAGTCTAAATTTTTATGCCCCCACAAAGTGGGGAGCATATAGCGTTGCACTTGTCCGTCCGTCCTTCCGTACGTCTGTCCGTACGTCCCGAAATCTTGTGAACGCAACTCCTCTTAAACCGGATGGCAGATTTTGCTTAAACTTCCAGGGATGAACAACCTTAATGTGTAGATGGTAGTAAAGGAAGGAATTTTCGCTGCGACCAAATTTAACAGAATTATGGCCTTTTGTTGATTTTTTCACTATATACTATGTAGAAATTTTGTGAACGCAACTCCTCTTAAACCGGATGGCAGATTTTGCTTAAACTTCCAGGGATGAACAACCTTAATGTGTAGATGGAAGTAAAGGAAGGAATTTTTGCTGCGACCAAATTTAACAGAATTATGGCCCTTGGTTGATTTTTTCACTATATACTATATAGAAATTTTGTGAACGCAACTCCTCTTAAACCGGATGGCAGATTTTGCTTAAACTTCCAGGGATGAACAGCTTTAATGTGTAGATGGTAGTAAAGGAAGGAATTTTTGCTGTGATCATATTTAACAGAATTATGGCCCTTTGTTGATTTTTTCACTATATACCATATAAATAATTGAATATATAAATTTTACATTTGTAATTTAATTTAACATGTACATAAGGTTACCTGTAGATCATTTTAGGTATATGTACAGAAAAAATCTTACATACAGGATCTTGTTTATGAGCACTTATGCATAGTGGGGGCATCCGTGTCCTATGGACACAGTTCTAGTTTTTTATCCCTTGGCATAACTTGGCTATGCAAGCCTCTTTGAATGTTTTAGTTCGTTTAGGATCATTGTCTTGAACTTGTTCATTTCTAATTTAATTCTTAGTAATGTGTTAACTGTTTAGACATGCAAGTAAGTTTTGGGGCATATTCAGTGTCAAAATCAAATTGTTTAAAATGTCTCCAAGTAAAGCAGACCCCAAAAACTGAAAGACTGTTTTTGCTGCAAAACTCTACTGGAATAAAAAATGGATTTAATTATTTTTCCATGTCTTGGATCAGAAATTATTGCATTTACTTTCTTGGTGGTTGTCTACAGGTAAGTCAAGATATCACAAAAGATGTGTAGAGAAATAATTTGTATTAATCTGAGATAAAACACCAGCAGAAGTGAGTATTATTTTGTTATAGAAGCATTTTGGTATAGTTATCTTCATTACAATATAAGATATATATAATAATGCAACTAGCATGATGTGGAACCTAGTGCTGACATCATATCAAATGACAGAAACAGCATTGCTAACATTACAGTAATATGCATACATCTATAGTATATATTTAATTATTCTATTGGATACTTGATACATTTCCAAATATTGCAGGACATCCCCCAGTGCCAATGACAGCAACACAGCCTACTGTGCAACAACAAGGGACAAAATCCAATGGGTTCATGAGCATGATAAGTAAGTTTCTCTCCCTTTGATTATAAAGTGTAAATGTCTTACAGAAAGATTACATGTTGACAGCAAAACATGTTACATATACATGAATATCTTAAGATTGCTTATGTTATCATGTTCACTTGCATCAGTTGTTTGCTGTGCATTGAAATCACCATAGATAAATGCATTTCAAGAGATATTGTAATATTTTAGACTGATAAATCAACGATCTTTTTTATGCATTTTCCTTGATGCTTTAGTTGTTTGAAAATCATCAGTCAGAAAAAGTGAAATTGGAAACTGGTTCTAAGACAGGGAAACTAGAAATCTGTTCTTTATACTTGGAATTTTGTTCCTGTCATCCAAAAAAGGAAAATTTCATATTTGTTTTTATCCACATATGAATATGAACAAGAACATTTAATTTACTGATTAAGAATTTATCAGAATCAGAGATATGTTGAATAAATGTTTTTCTTCATACTATAGGTGCAGACCTACAGCTTAGTGATTCAGACAGTGACAGTGATTAATGACTGTATACAGCAGCAGTGATTAATGTCAATTAACAGCAACAGTGATTAATGATGATATACAACAACAGTGATTAATGACTATAAACAGCAACGATTATTAACTATATACAGCAGCAACGGTTTATAGCTTTTTGTACATCATGAGTGATTAATGACTGTACACAGCAACAGTGATTAATATCAATATACAGCAACAGTGATTAATGTCTGTCTACAGCAACAGTGATTGTCAATATACAACAATTGTGAAAAATGTCAGTACACAGCAATGGTGATTAAAGTTTTGTTCAACAGCTGTGATTAACTTTTCTTAACAGTAATATTAATAAACAGCAACAATTTTGTGGAGTGAGAGTGATTAACAACTATATACAACACAGGTGATTTACATTCAGCAACAGCAATGAGTAACATCTTGGCAAGTTTCCAAAACAACAGTCTGACTTGTTGATGGGTAGTAACCTTTACTAATTGCATATTTCTGTGATTTCTTGCTTGATAACTGATTTTCAAATTAAGTCTTCAAGGCTTTTAGTCATACTGATTGTGAATTTGTAATTTTTTATTAGCCTTTCGTTTCCCTTGCTTTTTGTTGAAAAGCATACTGTCATACTGTTTTCTTATAAACAGTGTCCATCTTAATGTAATTACAGCATGCTCCAGATAATTTAATAGATAATACATCTAAACATATGGATACTTCTTTTATTTGTAAATTTAAAAGTTATGATTCTTGTACATACCATAAGTGATATAACACATATATAGTGAAATGTACTTTCTTCTTCAAATAAAGGGTGGGTTTCATATATACCATACAAGCATATCTAACCACAACAAAATGGCAGAAGTTTGAAGTTATTGTGCAATACACACTGTTTCTACAGAGTAGTATGAGAAATTTAGCAATTGTTCTACTTTCCTATAAGCTCAGAAATTGTTCAGTTTTACCATTCTGTTTCCCAAATATATGTAGGTTTAATGTTCTGTTAGAACCTCTGTCATAAAGAACACTCTATTTAGATATGGCATCAAACACTATACAAAATAACATGAATTTTACTAACAAACTCTAATAGGGTTGGAAGCTAAGAAGAATTTTAACAATGTAAAATACTCAGTTGCTATTCTCCATTGTATTGATGTTCCTTATCATAAAAGTGTTTCTGTTTAGCTTCTAACATATATATACATGTAGAGCATTTTTCTTTAACAGTGTAATTAAACTGTGCCCTTGGGGCCCTCAGGACACTTTTAATTCACCAGGTGTTTTGGGGAGAAAATGCTAATTGAACTTGTTACAGTGGACATGTGTGTTAGAGTGGAATCTTGTTTTACTCCAGTTATTATTTTCCAATATGTTTTTATGGGTATGTTATATTCTTTTCTGTGAAGGAAAATATTAGGCCTTTTGGCTGTCACATTTTCACTTAGGTTTTGCCATTTTTTTTTGCTGATTTTCATTTCACGGTAACATACATTTGTGTGCCCTTCAGTGATGTTGGTCCTGTAGGTTCTTTGCATTAGTTCTGTTTGAACTATGGGGTTATTTGATATTTGTAAGATTAATGTAAAGTGTGTATGTTTATTGCATATACGATTATTTTGTGATGAAATGTATAAAATAGAACAGTACTGTACACATATCAGGAAGCATTAGCTCTTCAGATGTGACTGCTGTAGCTTTTTCTAAATTTATCGTTGCACTCACATTTTTTTTATTCGGCAAGATTTTATGATGTCATTTGAAAATTGATTATGAGAGAAAATGTGAACAATTTTTTTTAAATACAAATGAATTATTAATAGTAGAGTTTTAAATCATGTGATTCTAATGGAAGTTTATCTAGTTAATTTAATCTGATTGAAACTTTGTACAATGTTAACTCTGAAAGGTTTTTTTTTTTATAAGACAGTTTAACTTAAGGTTTAAAATATTTATGCAGTTTGCTATATGTGTTTTGCTGAAATCAGTTCATAAAGAAAACACCTAACATACATGGATAAAAATGATAAAAAGACATAGACATTGTGATCATAGAGTCTAGATATAGGAAACGTGTTCCAGTTATAGAAAATCTTGATATATTTTGTCAATATTTTATGATGTAAAGCAAACATGCTCAGATGAATAATCTAGTATATAATGTTCATTTCCTCATCATAACATTCCTAGAGTGACCAGCAGTATCATAGCACCAATAATTGCATGACGTACTTCTCATGATATAGGATAATTTCTGGAATGTTCATTCACCATATACTGTGCTTTTTTTTTACCTGAAATCTATGGCTCTAAATTCCTTCTATTAAGAAAAAATTGACGCCTTGATCAAAACTGTGTTTGAGTGCATGTTTGTTTTTATGTAAGTTTGATGTGATACAATGATACAGATGTACATGTTTACAGATATTCTTTGTGGAGATGTAAATAAAAGTTGATCTGTGATGGCATTAAAATGTGTCTTGTTTATCTATATGTACACATACCCATTTGTTTAAGATGTTTTACTTGAAAATCAGATGGAGTCCCAGGATCTTTAATCTTTCTAAGCCATGTTTATTAATTTTTGTGTCACCTGCAACTAAGTAGCTGCGACATTTAGGGATTACTTCTCCGCGTCTGTTTGTCTGTCACAAAACTTGTCTGGACTACTCTTCAAAAACTACTGGTGCAATTTCATCCAAACTTTACAGGAATGATCAGTACCAAGTCTAGCTGTGCATTTCGTCGGCATTTTCCAGTCAAATGATTTTTTTTGGATTTATGGCCCTTTAATGATTTTTATTTTTAAAGTTTGTTCGGACTACTTCTCTTATACTACTAATGCAATTTGAGTGAAATTTTACAGGGTTAATTGGTACCTCAAGTACTTGCGCATATCTAACGGGTTTATGGGTTGAATGATTTTTTGGCTGAGTTATGGCCCTTGAACAAAAAAGGCATTTTGGCCCGTTAATGATTTTTGTTTTGCCACACAGTAGCTGCGACATGCTACAAAGTAGCCATGACATATAAGGATCACTTCTCTATCGTCTGTCTGTCCATCCATCCGTCATAAAACTTGTCTGGACTACTCCTCAAAAACTACTGATGCATTTTCATCCAAACTCTACAGGAATAATCAGTACCAAGTCTTGTTGTGCATGTCATCGGCATTTTCCAGTTCAATGCTTTTTGTCAGAGTTATTGCCCTTTAATTATTTTTATTTTAAAGTTTGTCTGGACTACTTCTCTTATACTACTAATGCAATTTGAATGAAATGTTAGAGGATTGATTGGTAACATAAGTATTTGCACATATCTAACGGGTTTTTCGTTTGAATGATTTTTGGCTGAGTTATACTCCTTGAATAAAAAAAAGCGTTTTAGCCAACCAACTGTCCAATCACCTCTCAATACAACTGCTTAATTGGCTATCATCAGGCGACACATGTGATCACTGATCGCCCTTGTGATATATACTTGATAGTATTATCAAGTTCCTTTTAGCTTTTTCTGTATGCTCTGCCTCTGTCCTCAGTCTTCCTTAAGGAAGTTGGGACATATACCTTTTCACATGTAGACAACAGTTTATCTGTTTAATCAATAACTTTAGAGCATCTCAATCTGTACTTGATAGATAGGTAGGTTTGGGCATGTTGAGAAGATAAATCCAATTTATTGTAGGACAAACCTTAAGCTCATTGTGCTGAACTCTGAAAATGATTTCTGATAATAACGCAAGAACAACTGAATCTATGACTCTCAACTTACAAAGAACGGTGTGGTATGATGATAAACGCTGTTGGTTTTAAGCTACGTAGGTCAAAGGTTAAACCCACAGAGGACTGTACTTTGAAATTCGTTTCCAATCAACTGAACCCATGACTCATATTTTACAGAATGGTTGAGGATAACTAGTTGATGAACCCTTTTGATACAGGGCTGAGTGGATTAAATGTCAAGATCACAGGGCTCTGCACTGTGAAAACTCGAAAAAATAATTAGGCATTGGGAGCAGATGATCGATTTAGGGCTCACTTGGACAGAGGCCAAGCTCAAAGGAGTCAATTGCAACATTTGACCCTAACAAAATCCTAAGAATGGCTTGTCCATCATTTAATATTGCCAGACATTTATTAAGTTCAATGACGAAGTTCCTGCAGATCCCATATTAGGAATCAGATGCTTCTGTATTCTACCAAGTCTACAACCAAGCATCCCCACCTCATGTTTATTTCAGTGAACTCGGGTTTTTTTAAAAAGTAACTGGCCGAAAGTCTCATGTCCTTCAAAACACTCAATTCAGATTAAAAGCTTCATATAATTATGAAGTGGAATGCCTACTGTAGGACAAGGTCTTGTCTTTACAGACGAATAATCAATGGCTTGTAATCGTTATAAACAAATGGCCTGCCTCTTAAATGTTTGTACAGTTGTAACAAACCATGTGGAGCATACTGTTTCCACGATATATTGCACAAAAGTTAGTGTAATTCAATATAAAATTTTCATTTGTTGAACAAAAACGCCTTCAAGATAAATGAGTATCATTCAGTTGTACATGAAAGCTTTTCTTTGAAAAATCATTATAGAGGTACATTTGTATAACTTCTGGCGATTCGGCCGAGTTGTCCGCACAACACCTACATTATTTAAGGTTTCTTATAACGGCATGAAAACGCCTTTATTGCGTTATGGTAAATAAATGTCTGGTAACAATCTTCCTGTTGTCTTGCTTCTTTAGAACAAAATCAAAACAAATTGCCGTATTAAAACTGTGGTTTCTTGCTGAAGAAGTACTTAAGCTGAATAGAAAAGACTACTGCTTTGGTGGCGTTACCGATCACGTGCTATTGTCATTTGCAATTGTTAACACTGTGAGGCGATGAAAGTTGAAAAGCAGCATTTTTGTAAATAAAAAATTGATAAAAACATCAACATGGCCATTGATATGGATTGTTCCATATTTAGGAGACAGGACCTTATGTGTTGTGAAGAATGAACAGACCTTTGTATCGAGATATTTAACATAGACATCAACCTCACTCAGAATAATTTCCATGAGAGCCTTTGTGTTATAAACGTCATTAAATCATTAGGTGTTTTTCTTTTTTCAAATACCAAATGTGTGTTTTTACAGGTGAAACTGGTGCATATCACAAACCTGTATATGCCTACAAAAAGTAACACGTTAACTTCAACGCCTTACTCTTTCACGGCAACATGTCAACATTTAAAAATGTAGAACAAACATGCCTTTCTGCAGTAACACCCTAATTATTCTTTTTGTAACAAACGTGACCTTCTTTGAACCTTTTTTTTCAGTAAACCACAACAAAACTTTCTGTCCTTTAAACTGTAACAAAAGCTCACTAGTTAAAACCTTCATGCGCATATAAATGCCGAAGTTGTCATGTTGATGTTTTGTTTCATTATGTTTTTATTATAATTTTTTCATATGGAGAATTATATTTGGAGGATAATGAGTTTAGCATCATTACATATATTATTTTTAAAACAAAAAACAAAAACAAAAAACAACATAGTCATGTTTTTTGCATAGCAGTAAAAAATTGCATTGATGTAATTATTGCTTGACCATTTCAAGCAGGAAACTTATTACGACGCCATGGTCTTTTCCGCAAAGACATTGTCCTATGTATTGCTGACAAACCAGATGAGCTCACGTTTAATATCGCCATATCGTGACTTTATTTGGATGACTCGTTCGTCCATAACCATGCAGGCAGATGTGCCGTGATGTTAAGCTAAAGTGAGGGTCGCACTCCTAATCTGCAAACACCAGAATACCGACATGACCATTCATTTTATCTGGCGCGAGTACAAGTCTCCAACGAACATGGAGATCAGTTGAGTTACCAAAACTTTCTTGGACATTAGTGTAAAATATTCGAGTTCGCCGCCTTGCGAAATTTCATAGTTCTGTTGTGACAAATAGAGTGCTAATGCTAAATATTAGGTTGGATAATTTAGTTTGACACTGTGGAGCTTCTATAGCTCATGATGGTCAAAGGGCAACGTAACAAGGCAAACATTCAAACAAAACGAAAAACGAAAAAAAAACTCATACCACCCATTTGTCACAGTCTGTTTTTGAAAACTTTGATAACAAAACGATTTGAAAAACTGAGCAGAAACTGACATGGGCTTTCAGTTAACACCCAACACACCAAGTTTCGTACTATATCCGTGCTAGCCCCTAAAGTGACACAAATTTCACACTCTTAATTTTTGTTTGACACATTCATTTTATTTCGTAAGTACGAAATTAGATTGCGTTTTATTTTATGCATTCCAGTAAATTTTAGAGTTTTCTCAGTGAAATAAAATTGAAAATCCACTGTTTTAAAACCGTGGAAAACCATTTTTATTTTCACCGTTTTGCCGAACTACTTTTTTAAACTTATTACCTCCCTTTGTTACATTTGTCACAAGTTCTACACAATAGTCCCATAATTTCATATCCAAAATCTCCAGCTCGTCATCCATACAAGAGAATCAGGCAGATAATTGACAGTGACATTGATTAAGTAGTTTAAAATACACATATAAATCCTACTTGTAAAAGTTGTGTTACCATAGTTTTACAAGATGGCGGACTTTGGAATCGAATGACAGCTGATTTGTGTGTGTATTGCTCCGCCATTCATGGCGAGACGAAGATCAGATTTGTTTCATTTGGCAACTGCGTAAATTTAAATAAAGTTTTTTTTTCAGTTTCCTTAGATGATATAGATAGATAAGATGTTTGAGATACTTGTATCTGAAATAAATGTCAGAATTATTTTCTATTGTTTTAACAGTAAAGACTGGAAAAAAAAGCGGCTATTATTTGGAGACCTCCACTGGGAACAAGAAATTCTAAGTTTTAGTTTGTCAAGAAAACATAAAATAAAAAGAAAATTTGTTTGTCGCGTGACCACCCTTGAAAATATCTGTTCTTTAAGTCTTCACTCGTGATTTATAATTGTAATTACAAGATAATATTTCATTTTTACGAAATAACGTTTCTTTTTTTATTTCGTTTTTAAGCAATGTATTTTGTTTTTACGAAATAAGATACGTTTGTACGAGAATAGTTTCGTTTTTACAAAAAGAAATTCGTCTTTTCTTTATTTATAGATAATATATTATTTGGTTTTTACGAAAAATATTTTGTTTTTTAGAAAGTAAGATTTCAAATGATTTCGTAAGAAACGAATATTATTTTCGTCAAAATGAAATATTATTTCTTTAAAATGAACTATTATTTCGTAGTTAAAAAGAAATTTATTCAGAAAAACGAAATCTTACTTCGTTATTCCGAAATGAAATAAATGTTTCTACCAAGTATAAGAGCATGGGATCTCATTTTAGGGTCTCCGTCCAACCCATTTCCTCAGGCTTTAAATGATTACATCTATTCTTTTGCTGCATAAACAGTTTGAGATTTTTTACGTATTAATTTAGGCGCGAACTGGACACAATTTAACACAGAGGAGTATTTATGTGAGAAAAGACAAAGCAGATGATGATCTGACTGCTTGGAAATGTAGACTGACCATGAACACAGTCATAATCGTACTGATTGTGAAGGCAAATTTCCCTTTCCCTAGAAAGGAATAAGCTTAACATCTCCAAAATTTAATTCGCACGTCATCAATGTGCCCTAGGAACTCCTTACGTTCTCATTGATATTCGTACACAAGATATAATTTTGTATATTTTTATCGTTATAAACCATATTTGATACTTCCAAAATAATTCAGTCTTGATCAGTTTTTTCTTGTTTCCTTCAGACGAGCGTTACCTTGTTGCTAAACTTGATATTATTAAAAAGACAAGTTCAAGGTCTATAAAGTCTTGACCAATAAAAATGACTGTCTGCGTATAAGTCAATATTGACATTGACCTTTGTTAATGTCGGTGAAATAACTGCCCTAAAGATGATATGACAGTGACTAAGGACTTTATAATTAGGTAAATGATATGCTTATTTAACGTACCATATACAATCTTGTCACATCTATGGACGAGAGTCTCAACTGTTTCTTTGTATTATAAGGTTTGAAAAATCACATATGTTTTGCCTTGTTGGAAGTGTCAAATATTGTAAAATCATACTTTATCGCAATAATTTAAGACGACGACCTGTATATGTTGACTTCTATTCAACTTTTTGTTCTGTTCTGCTCTGTTTTACTTTGCTCCATTTGCGAGTTCTAGGATTTCGCCCTTTAATTTCAATGGCTAATTTCACTTCAGCCCGGCTTTCACTAACATTCGCGAAGATGTGTCCTCAAACACCATTTTTGTTTCATAAACTCTGCGATGGCTTGACGAAATCTTCTGTTGCCAGTTACATAGAATATAACTTAGAAATTTGTATCCGTTTAAATTTTGACATAGGATTTGTGCTTAAAATAACCAGACATCACTCGTTCACAAGGTTCTGTTAAGCAGTCGCATTACAAAGAGTGCTGATATTGTGAAAGGTCTAGTTTTCGTGTAGCTTACATATCACTGCACTGAAGTCTTCAAGCTTGAGCCCAGCAGTAGATCGGACTATTCGTATTAGATTTAAGCACTTTTTATGATAAGAATATGGGACCAGCACTGATTATGTTTTTCAATGTCTTCTAAAATCAAATTCAGGACGTGTCTGTTAACGGTTAACAAAACTACAAAATGAGCATCAAAAGAGTTTATTAGAATGTTGTATGACTACGCGAAAAAGCGACTAAATTTAACTCAAATTGAAGTCCTCTATTATTTCGAATCATCGGTTGTAATGAACTCTTCAACAGAATCGTTGTTCGTCTTTTATTGTCTGTATTGAAAAAATGTTAAAGAAAGTATCATTAAGTTAGTCAAGGCGAAGAGTCGGAAACAGAAACTGTAAAACATTCATTCAAATAAGAGTACATCACTATATAGGTCACTGTTACAGTATATTGACATAATCTTCAAGGCGGTTGAAATTTCATAATTGTCAGAACTCTCACCATCAGCTTCGATCTGGTTATTTTTATCCCTCCTAGTTCTTACAATGTCATTAGAATAATTACACTCCGCTTCTGCATCCACAGCAACCTCACCGCCAATATTTTTTCCTGCGTCAGCAATATAACCGTTGTCAATGTTGTACAGTTTATCACCATGATATTTTTGAGAGTCGTTATCGTCACTTTGGCAAACATGTACAGCGACCCCCGTACGTTTTCTACTTTCTTTTACTTTCATTTTAAAGCAATCAACACGGCAATTTTCTTTAATATATATCTGATAATCAGCTTCACCGTTATCACCTTTAGGTGAATTTGGACCACTGTCATCATCACGTCCTTTTCGCCGTCACTACTTTCACTACACTGCCTATGAACTTCTCCCTTTACACATCACCATTTCTTTCACTTCCATGGTTTCCATTGTCCCCATTATCCTTCATATCACCTGCTTTTACTTTAGATTCTTCTACCTGTTCCTTAGATTCTTCTACCTGTTCCTTAGATTCTGCTACCTGTTCCTTTATACTCTTACTGGATTCTTGGACCTCAGCTTTACTGATTATGTCCGCTTGGATCCCTAGCTTTTTTGACACCTCTGATACGTTCTGATTCTTCCTCACTTTCCACATTTTCATTTCTGGTACCTGGTATTTCTTTGTTTGTCCACAGTACCCTTTTTTCCATTCTGTACTTTGGATTACTGCCGTCCTCTCCGCATGCGCAAACGCTCGGATTTAACTGTTTCGACTATCATTTTTAGCATCTTTAATTTCTTAGGCAGTCCTAAAATCATATTTTTGTTGATATTACATTATTTGAATAATTAATTAATTGTATATTGTAATTATTTCAACTTTTATATTAACTTGAAATAAATATACAAATTGTTCTGCAATTCCTTGTCATCGAAACATACACACTTCTACTATACGTGTAAAAAGAAACAGGAATATTATTAGAAAGCATATGTAGTAGATTTATACCTACCCCAGTGACTATTGTAAAACAGGTTATACTTATACTTTTGATCTCGTGTTTCCATTTTTATTTTCTTATTAAGTTTCGACTGATAAGGTTTGCTTGACTAGTATTCAAGTTTCCTGACGACGTCTTTACACGACGTCGCAGACAACATAACGTCATAACTAATAGGCGTTGCCTGAACGAATAAATTGTTTACCAACATTGGGCTTCACGTTAACTTATTTATCTGTGCGCTTAGTAACAATGCTGATAATAATGATAATACATTTATAACAATAATACACATGTGATAATAGAAATACAACTATTACAATTATAATAATTCATAAGATATTAACAGTCTTATTATTATGACGACGATGATAATAATGCTGTTATAATGTTGCCTTGTCTGTGCTCTCTTGGCACTATTAAATGTTAGGTGTATGTTTTCTCTTGTCCCAAAATATTTTGGGTAATACTTTATAAGACAGATACTAATAACAATGTCTTTAACGTTACAACTGGGACATCGACTTAAATAAGACAGTTATATACAGTATAATATCTGTACTGACTTTTCAGTTCTTATTTCACAGTGGCACGATAAGATGTTGAAGTAATTTCTTTAGTAGAGACTAAAAACTAATTAAATCATATACTAACACTTCGAATTTGCATGAGTAAACGTTTGCTTAGTTCTAAGTGTCAAAATGCTTCCGAGTTTGGAAGGATGGAACCATTTGGGTCACTCGTTAATGTCGGCCATCTCCGAAATTATCCGAAAATTTAGTCTCGCTAATAACGTGCAAGGAAAAACCAATTTTAAACAATTTACCCATGCAATAGACAAATAAAACTGAAAAAGAACCCGAAAACGCATTCGTGTTTTTTAGTTAAATCATACCGTATCAGAATATTCCAGATAATTTGTCCAGTCTGAAATCAATTTGAAGAAATACATGTTTCTGTTTCAATGTTCTGCATACATGATTTTTTTTCTGAAGTAGAGATGATTTATAGTTTCTGAAGTGGTGTTAACTGAAGCAACTTGAAACTGGTCAAATTTTTCAAAATTGAAATGTGTTCTCTCCGATAAAAAATATTTGTTTGTTTGTTTGTTTGTTTGTTTCTCTTTTTTGTCAGCCCCAAAACTTGTTTTTATATTCATTTAACTAGACATTATATATTCTGAGCATAAGTACTTTTTTCGATATTTTTTTCTTGCCAAACAGTTACAATACTTAATTAGCAGCAATTCTAACTTTTACATGTCCAGTCAGGATTCTGTGAGATTCGCTGGATAAATTATTTTTTACTCTCATATTTTTATAAGAATGGCCTTTTGCATGTGTGTTTATACAGATGTTTACACACATTGTTTTTATTTTATACTCTGGTGAGTATATGTATAAAAGACACGTGCAAATAAATAAATGAATACTCAACATTTTCGTTAAGAGTTAGACCAGACATTGATAAATGAATATTCACGAATTTCATTGTCACGCTTTCTGCAAAATTTGTAAGACATTTCATATGCAGAAACGCCTAAAATTTACGTAACGATTTATTAAGCATGCGACAGACAATCGTTTCTCACAGTCTCAGCAAAACCGGTTTAAACTGGCACATGCCTAATTTTTACAGAATATGACAGCTTAGACTAACGGAGACGTCATATGTACGTAACGTCATTATGAGAAAATTAAGCTAACTTGTCAAACGTGTAATTGTCTTGTTTGATTAATCACCAATTCTTTGAAAAATAATGTAAACGTGGATTACTTATATTTCTCTGAAGTGTGATATTTCGAACAACAAAGATAATATGAAGAACATATCGCTGAAAATACGTCCTTTTTAACCGTCGCTTTCAAGATCAGAAGAAAGTAACACAGATAAAAAGTTTTAAAGTGCAAACAGACATGAAAAGCACTGGCACATAACATTTTCTTAGTAAATAGAATTTTCATGGCAAACAATCTGCATTGAGATGCTCTAGTATGTTTTTGCAACATTCCTTTTGTAAATTTTATAGCAATCAGCAATGATCCCCATCATGTTTTTTTTTTTTTTTTTTGCTAAACAAATATTCTAGTAAATGCTATTCGTTTTTGATTTACAAAGCCTCACTTTTATCCCAAATATGGCAGTCTGGGTTCTATAAAACAACATTATTACGCCATTGAGTAGTGCGACAGTAAACTAGTGTTTTTATTGCGTAGTTTTCCATAAGGAAAGTAAGGTATTACGTCGCGAGAAAACATACTGTCAGAAAATATGTTCGTTTGACAAAAAGACTCGTCAAACAGGTCTTAATTGCGGGTCAAATGTGGACAAAGATATTAGCTATCAGTCAGTTAATTGTCATATTAAATACGGCGCGACATTAATTACTGGTGTCACTTATAAAAGCTAAATTAATAATTATATTGTTATCATAGTGTCTTACCTACCCACCAGGGACCTTTCATTTCCATCACACTTTACACAGTTTGTACAAGGTAAGAAACGTATTCGGAAAAACGACTTTCATTTTGGTGAAAATTAATTTGATTTTTTTGTTTTTGTTTTGCAACTGGAATATACTGAAAGGTAAGTTTTGGCAAAAGAATTAAATCAATAATAATAATAATAGTAACTATGATGATATTGATTTTCATAATAACAAAAAATAACACAAGGTGCAAGCCAATTTTATTTTTCCTTGAGAACATGAAAAAAGAATACTTTTTTGCTGATGATCTATGTATGAGATTCTGCAACAGACATAATGTAATACCTTACTTGCATTCATTTATTTTTTTAAAAATATTTTTGCATTCTCAGCCGCATTGAAATCCTTAAAAATTATATTCTTTTTTAAGCAGGGTTTACTATATTTTCTTGACGTGACCAAGCTGTGTTACTCTTGTTTTTAAACAATCGGTATTAAATTATAAGGGGGCGGTCTGAGAGTCAATAACCCTTTTGAAAATTCACAGCAACAGTTTAGGTCAGAAAGAAATAGAGCTGATGGACAACTTTACGGTTGGTGTATGTATACCAATAATAATGTTGTCTGTATATAGATAGTCAAGGGTAAAAACAATTTCTTTAATTACGTGTTTGAAAATTTACGTCTACTTGTGTGCTTTCACACTTTCTGGCTAAATTATTTTTTGACGAAAACAAACAAAATGAAGATTAAAAATAATAAAAATAAAAACTGGCAACTAAGTTCTTTTTAGGGTCAACTGGGTAAACACATTGTATTCTGTTCTACCAAACTGCTCCAGTGATGCAAAGTAGAGCAATGGCTAAACTCACTTTTGCAAGTTTTTTTTTAGAGAAATCATGTGAAATATGTATTTGTTAGTATTGTATGATCCGTGATTGCTTATCGTTGCTATATGTCCCCCGTTCGTTCCCGTTCGTTCGTCTGTCTTTAGATAGCCCTCATAGATAAGACAAATCGTATATCATGAAACACCTGAATAAAGGGTCAAAAAGTAACAAATACTGTAACCAAAAATTTATCTATTATTGATTTATTTATTATTCATTTTTTATATATCTATCTATTTATGTATTTCCTTGCGCTATCGATTGCTGCCTATAGCTTAACCCTACGCATTGACAACAACTTATTTAGTTCTTTTTATTTCAATGAAATGAAATATATAGAATGAAAGCGTAATATTTTGTGCATGATGAAAATTCAAAGTAATGATTATGCTAAATGTGTTTTCAATAATTTTTTTTGCAAAATATTAAGGCCAGTTACTTCTTACGTATTTTCGTTGTTCACAATAAGCAAGTCATAACAAAGATAAGAATATCTTAGATCTTTAAGAAATAAAAAAGTCAATCAATTTGTAGACAATAATAAATTAAACAAAATTTATTTTTATTTTATTAACTGTTAAAACTTTTATGTTTTCCTGACTCTCATCATAATGAGTTAGGGTTTGCATCGTTCTGTTCGGTTCTGTTCTGATAATTTACCTAATGCAGAGTACTGCCTAATGTCATGTGAATTAATTCAGCGCTGTACAGTTTCACAGCAATGGCACTGTTTCTTTAAGCGTTTACCACTTCTTCAAATCTTAGCGTTCACTATACCAATGCTCTTACGACATTTGCCACTTCTTCAAATCTTAGCGTTCACTAAACCAATGCTCTTACGACCAGAACTATTTGCCACTTCTTCAAATCTTAGCGTTCACTATACCAATGCTCTTACGACATTTGCCACTTCTTCAAATGTTAGCGTTCACTATACCAATGCTCTTACGACAAGAATTATTTGCCACTTCTTCAAATCTTAGCGTTCACTAAACCAGTGCTCTTACGACAAGAACTATTTGCCACTTCTTCAAATCTTAGCGTTCACTATACCAATGCTCTTACGACAAGAACTATTTGCCACTTCTCTAAATGTTAGCGTTCACTATATCAATGCTCTTACGACAAGAATTATTTGCCACTTCTTCAAATGTTAGCGTTCCTTATATAAATGCTCTTACGACAAGAATTATTTGCCACTTCTTCAAATGTTAGCGTTCACTATATCAATGCTCTTACGACATTTGCCATTTCTTCAAATCTTAGCGTTCACTAAATCAATGCTCTTACGACAAGAACTATTTCCCACTTCTTCAAATCTTAGCGTTCACTTTATCAATGCTCTTACGACATTTGCCACTTCTTCAAATCTTAGCGTTCACTATACCAATGCTCTTACGACAAGAATTATTTGCCACTTCTCCAAATCTTAGCGTTCACTATATCAATGCTCTTACGACAAGAACTATTTCATTTATTCTTTATATATTTTATATATTAAAATTCTTTTACTTGCAACATTTTCCATCTGCATCAGTATAAAAGGCCAAGAAATTGCTCCAATCATCTGTTTTTTCTCAAAAGAAACATGTGCCTTATTAAAATCAATCTCATCAAAATTCACAAAAGCTTGTTCCAAGAGATAATCGTTTTAAATGAGACAGGTGAATTACCTTTTTTAATACCAATGAAAATAATGCGATTGCGTTACAAGTAAAAGATTGTAAAATATGACAAATTATATGTAAATTGTTCAATCATTTCTTTTTCGGACACATTTGAGGACGAATAAAAGCATTTGAATGTTTATTTTGTCCTTTTGTTTCTAACAGAAATAATGCTTATTAAAATATATGAATTCAAATAATTTCTACTAATAAATTATTCTACTAATAAACTAACGTTGGTGTTTCTCGTGTTAAAAATCATGATGATAATAATAATTACAACAACAACAATAATCATAATCTACTGAAGAAATAAGTAATTACAGTACACGATATTTAGCATTTTCAAATTACTCATTCATCACCAGTTTTACCAGTTATTTTTGTCTCCGTTTTTTGCAAGTACGATTTTCTGCCGCCAGGACGGCGAGAGTGTAGGTCAGACCGCGCCCCGATATGTCATCAGTGACAAGCCTGTAAACATCGTCTGTTTACTTCATACCAATGCTATATTCACAAAAAATGACATTTATTACCATCAAATAACTTAATCAACAAAACATCGAGTTTGTACAAGTTATTGCTAATTTTCCAGTGTATTCTCGCACGATCTGTTATTGCTATTTTTTAACTGTATCCTCCCACGTCTTCTCTGCTCCACTTCACAGGACACATTTCCTTCATATTTTCTACAGAAAGGTTCGTGAATGTAGGAGATTTATTATGGCATATGAAACGTTGCAATATCTGATGTTTGCATTGGTATTTTATATTGGTTTATTTGTATAGTAAAATAAGATAAATTTGTATTGTATTTTTTTCACTAGCATAAAAGGGTGTCTTTATTCTTATTCAATGAATTGTTAATGAATTTGTATTTGAATTTTTATTATTTCTATTCAATATCGTCAATTTGTATTGTTAAAGTAATATCTTTTACTCTATACTCTTATATTTGTATTGTAAAAATACTCATTGGCATTATGTATTTTATAATCTATATTGTAAAATTCACATGCCATTATATGAATAACCAGTTTTTTTCTCTTTCGTGTTCATAAATCAAGTAACCGGAGTACCCATTTCAGACATATGTAAAAAAGTAAACGATGCTTGATTAAATACATGCATTTTAGAAATGTTGCGACTTCACGAGTCTCCTTTCATTTCAGATAAATCCACCAAGATGATGAAAACATTTGCCATAATAATGTGTATGAGTGTTCTGGTGGCCTCACAAGAATTTATGGGAGACGGACTAGGTAATTAGCTTTATAGTGTCAAATGCAAGTTACTCTGCTTGTGCCTTATTTTGCCTTTGAGACCAATACAGATAATGATCAGACTCCACATGTGTCCAGATCCATCAAGTTTCGTTTGTGTTTATTTATATGGTTGGTTATTAGTGTAAATAAGATTTGTTAACAAGTGTTTGAAATTAGAAGAATACTGAGATGACAGTACCATATTGTATCTAAAGATGCCACCTTACCTTCATTATTATCCTCAATACCATCATCGTAATAATTATACTCAAAACATGAAAGCAGGTAAAAATGTAGACAATAAGTCCATGAATCACAGCTTTTCTATAATGCAGCTTTCTAAACAATAATAAGCAAAATTATTCTCTTATAAAAACTGTATTTTTAGGAGGATTCATGGCACTGAATCTTTTAAGTGGGCGGTCACCATTTAACTTCGACAGTTTATTTGGTGGTATGCCAGTAGCACAACAGACTGCAGGCAGAACCGGTAGTCAGGGGACAGGGGGAAGGCAGGCGGCTACAGGCGTAAATCCACTAGGTAAGACAAAACGTTAAACGCGTTCTTTCGTTTTAAATGAACAGACTATATAAAATTATCCAATGACGGCAAGATACCTTGAAAATTGTAAAATATCTAAGAACATAACTGTTGGGCTAGCAGGGCTAATATGAGAATTAAGTTGAAGAAACTTGAAAAAAATAGTACTGCTTCACAGACGCAATATTTAAAAAGAAACAGCATTTGGTCTTGTTTATTTGAAATTAACTGAGACAAAACTATTAAAACTGAATAATTGCCGTAAGCTGTGTGCCTTACATCATTGGTTAAAGGGTCGCCGTATTGATCATTTTAAATAAAAGATCACTTTGCATAAGCTTGACGTAAAATTCGAACGTCTTTTTTCTCTAATGTCTTGTCTTATACCGAACTTTTGATAAGAAATAGCGTTCTTAGCAAATATGACTAACCCGACTTTTTCCCCTTCTTAACCTTTTTTTCTTTGTTAGTATATGGAAACTCTACATCAAATTAACTGCATAAACCTCTGACTATATCGAACATGACTCTTTATTTTGTTTATTTCACCAGGACTCTTCGTCTTCGATGTCATATAGAAACCACCACATTTCCTGTTGCACATGCGCATTTGATGTACCATGGCTACTTCTGCTCTACTTGTCTCTTCATTTTCTTTATCTCAGGGTTGTTTATAGCCATTTAGATTTATTTACTGAAGCAAAAAGAGTATTTTATAATAAAAATGCATTTTAAACAGCATTGTACTTTTTGAAACAAGGTTAGGATAATGCATCGGTTAAAATACTTTTTGAATATTTAACATTGTTCTTATCAGAAATATGTATCAAATATAAGGGTTCGTATTTCACTCAAATGAGCCTTCATCCAGATCGAGCAAGTTTTACTAAGAACAAAAACAAACTGTCAAATTCTTATGTTAAAATTGAACATAAGCTATGTAATAGGTTTGTCAGGTATCAAGAGAGGGAGAGAGAAAAAAAAGCTGATGTCTCTATATTCATGGTTTAACATCACTTGTTTAACCCTTGTACACAGTTCACGCCTCCGTGTAAATAGATTATTTTATTTTATATGAACTATTGAAACTCTTAATAAATGTATGAATACATTTATGTTATTTTATCAGTGATCCATATCTCTTGTTTTTATTTTGTAAACTTAAATGGTATACTATAGCAGACTTGAGACTATGGTCCTGTATTTGCAGTGACATTGCCCTTGACCATTTTGAGTCAACAAAAGTTTGTCTGATTAGTTACTTGGTTTTAGACAGTGTTCGGGACAGTACTTACTGGAGCAGTCGTGTCTAAAGTAGTCCACATGTGTCTGTACCGCCGAGCTAAAAGTCCTCTTCTAAATGACCACTTGTACATGCAGTAGGAAGTACTCATAAAAATGGTCGAGAAGTTAAACATTCAGGGCTATAAAGTTGTACAAACGTGCTTACGAATGAAAGGACAACTTTTGTGTGGCCTATTTATAAAAAGGTTCGCACTCTGCCCACTTTTTTGTGTGGTTAGCTTGGTACCGTTTTGGGGTAGTTGAGTTCAGAGCTCAGTACCAGTTTGAGGTAGTTGAACATGAGAACATTAGTTGTTAATTGCTTCTTCTCACTTTCATCTAAGTGTTCGAGGATATTGTCTTCGAAACGCGATTCAAGTACAATGTAATGTATTTGCCAACTTATACGCGAAAGTTTCTTTCATTCAAAGGGGCTTACTGATAATTAGTATCAACAGAAATGAGCTGAGTTTGTTTTAAATCTTAAAAGCTGTCAAATGATCTATGTTATATAATCGTGTGCTCGGTACTTCTGCAGCGCCCCTTCAAAACTCTTTTCTCGTGTGTGTGTGAGTGTTTATTTTTTTTAGCAATCATTACAGCGCCCCTCCAAAACTGTTTTCTCGTGTGTGTGTGTGTGTGCGTGTGTGTGTGTGTGTGTGTGTTTCTTTTTTGCAATCATTACTAAGCCCTTACCTAAAACGCATAGGCCTATTTCTAAACTGATTTCCGCTTTAAACAATAAACTTTATAATTTCCGTTCTAATATTCACAAATATGTAGATATATATTGTATACACTACGGCGAGGACAAATATTTTAAACAGGTATGCATGTTTGGAATACTATAATAGTACAAACTAGAAACATTATAGTAAATAACAATGTTTAAAACAGGTATATCGTGTGTTATAACGTATCTGTTGATTATTTGTAAATGATATGCGTCTTTTTAAAGAAACTCTAAGCTATATAGATGACTACTGTGTATGAGAATGGAAGTTTAGTCATGAAATATATTATGTTAAAATACCTTTCTACTTCGGCTCAGCAGTTGTCAAATGTGACAATTGTTGTTGAGTGTCACCTGGTCGCAAGGGAGCTATCACTAAACGCCTTTAATTACTCACAAGGAAAGGGTCATAGCGCGGACAACTTAAATATTATTTTTAGAAAGAAAAAAAAATGTATGACATTTAGCGACTGCTCTTATTTCTTATTCATAAAATAGTTCCCACTTCAATTGATTGAATTTCATTACAAAAATTGAAATTTATAGCAATTGTATATGAGAGGCTATTAAAAATTTCATAAGCATTTTTACTTATCGTGAAACTTAAGTTGAATCTTTATGCGAAATATCTAAGCTCTAGACCTTTATGGCTTCAGACAAGAAGATATTCAAAGATTTTTCCCTGCTGTTGCCATAGCAGCCACAGTTCTTCATGGAATTCAAGTTTTTTTACCACTCTGGTAGAATTTTATCCAAGTTTGATCAGCTTCAGGCAAGTAAGGAGGAGATGTTGTTTAAAGGTAACAAGACGGACATGATGGCCCTGGATCGCTCAGCTGAGTACTTTGGCTGTTGGTCTGCTGTTAAGGAAACGTCAGATGCCATATTTCATTTTCATATTAAAGACTTTCAAAGATCTCATTTTCTATACAAATAAAACCCATGAGGCACAGGTTATTTTGAGCTAGCAGCTTGTAGGGAGATGCCAAATATTGACGAAAATATATTTTTCGCTCTAGCGACCATTTTGTGCGATGGAGCAGAACAACCTGAGCAAATTTAATAGAGGGCTGTGCAAGGAACACTTCTATGAAATTTGGTGGAAAATTATTTTGTCGTTTAGGAGAAGATTCTGTCTGAATTATTTTCTATTTTTAGCTTTTGCAGCCCTTATGTGCAATGGAGCAGAACGGTTTGAGCAATTTTAGAAAAGAACAATATAAGGAACATTTCTGTCAAATTTGTTTAAAATGGCCTTGTGGTTTTGGGGGAGATGTCATTTGAAACCAAATATTGACGAAAATGTATTTTAGCCGTGGCGGTCAGTTTGTTCACTGGAGCAAATCATTCTGAACAATTTTAACAGAGGGCTATGCAAGAAATATAATCATTAAGAAACAAGCCTTGTCCCTAGTGGTCATGTTTTTACACAGATCAGAATAAATTTCAGAAATTTTGTACAAAGTCAAACAATCTAATTCATTTTCAATATGCTTCAGCAGTTTCTTAGGAGATTTAAGTTTCCCCATTATATATCTAAGAAAAATAAGCCCAGTCCCTTGATGCCATATGTTTTTTTATGGAATAATATACATTAAAAATTCATAAAGAAGGTCACCAAAAGAACATCTGAGCTCAATTATTTTCAAATTGGTCAAGAAGAGGAGCTTTGAAGTTTTTCTTTGTGTTGCTAGAGCAACCAGAGTTTTGCGTGGAACTCAGTAAATTCCATAAATCTGAAAGGGACCATGAAAAGAACATTCATGTGACGTTAGGCTGAACGAGGCCCGCTGGTTTCAGAGGATATGATGTTTGAATGCAACTTTTGATGGGCAAATGCTGGATGCCAGACATTAGGCACTGGAATAGGCTCAGGTAAGCTTACAAAAGGCAGCAATTATCAATTAATATGCTTAAGGTGTGTTATTCACAAATTGAGAATTTGGTATGATCATTGATTAGTTTGAGTGGATTTAATAGAAATCTGAAAATAAAAGTCAAAGATTCTCCTAATTCTATTCTGGTTGGTGTTTCTGCGCTTTACAAATATCTAGTTTGTTTTTACAAAAGTCTAAAGTTGTTGATAAAAATTTTAACATTACGATGTCATTGATCAGGGATATTTTTTCTTTCAAACTTTCGAATTCTTCGATTGAAAATTATGATTTTTTCAATTGTCAGATACTTTCATGACCTTGTTTTTGAATAGAAATGTATAAAAAAAGGTCCAATGCTAACTGATTAGTAGCCCAACGTCAAAACCATGGCTCATCAAAACTGCCACAAACTTGGCTTTCAAAATTGTTATAAGGAACAACAAAGACTCAAGAGACTTGAGATCAAAGCATGGAAAAGTGCTGAAGGACTGTTCGCAAGATGTGTCGAAAGCTAGATTTTTTGACGATATTTCACACAGCCATCTGCAAACAAGTGAGCCTATCAAATACACTTTTAACTAGTTGGCTGTGAAAACTAGAGTACATTTAAAATGACCGATCTTTATTATCTTTATAAGTAGCAAATATTATGCAATGTGTTTCTTTACAAAATGAATAAATCAATCAACCAAGTCTTGTTTTCTTTCCATGGACTGTGTAATGTAATTCTACTTGAGTACTCTAAGGAGGAATGGAAATAGGTCGAAACTGAGTACAAAGACCTAAAATAAAATGGCATTTTAGGTCTTTGTTGGGTATAATACTGAAGACTGATGTACTGCTTGTTACGTTCCAGGGTTTTGCAGTTTACTGTAGTTATGTTTATTTAAGAAAAGTAAGAACTCATCGCTATGTTATAACAAACCTCTTGTCCAACTTTCTCTGCATGGAGGATTCATTTGAATGGTCTGAATAGGTTATTTTATTTTGAACTATCTTACAACAACCATTTTACCGTTCATTTTGATCAGGTTTTGTTCTTTGTATTAGGAGAGGTACGTTGCTGTCACGTACGGGATGAGCATGGGCGCATGTGTGCTTTATGATTAATAAGCCATGTCTTGGATATTTTCACTGTTAATTATAACTTTTTACCCTAAAAATCAAAACCTGAGTAACTTTTTACTTTCAAAAAAAAAGAGTTTTTTGTTTTAAATGGTAATTCACTCCAGGGTTTTTCAAATAGCATTTGAAAGACCCTGTTCGCTCTTTACAAAAGTTACAAAGGAAAACAAAAGAGTCAAGACTAAGTCAACTCAACTGCGTAATCTCACACATTTTTAAAATAATAATATTTTTTCCACGAAATGCATTAATTTGCGTGAAATATTTTTTTCAATATGTTTTGATGAGTTTCACGTCGGCTCTGTGGTTCCCGTCGTCCAAACAGTGGCTGACATCGTCCGGTGTTCACATAGTCATTATACGCCCACCGCATATTTGTATTCGAAAGCATCATGGAATATAATCAAATAACGGAGTTAACAGATATAATTCCTGCATTATTCCGAAGATGAGAGATGCTCGAGTTGAAAGTTGACGAGGGTTGGCAATGATCGAATACGGTATAAGCTTACGGAAATGACGGAAACCGTATTCGGAAATTTTTGAAATATAACTACTCTTCCGTTTGGAGGTGCTACTTTGATACAGAAAGAAGCACATCATGGTAATTCATGATAAAGAAGTAACATTCTTTATTTATTAAGTTTCTTGAAAGTAAAGATTGAATGAAAGTATTTATATCCATGTACTTAAGCAGGAGTAAGAACATCCATTTCAGTTACGCACTAAGACGATAATGAATGTTGTTCGGATTGCCTGTTTCGGATAAATGAAAAAAAAGAACGTCTCTACCATGAAAAGTTATGAAGTACAATATATATGATTTTAAGAGGAGATTTAAGGTTTATCTTAAATAATGTGAATTGCATCCCAAAGGCTCTAAATTATATGAGATAGAACAATGCATTTTTTGCCATAACTTCAGCCTCACAATATATTTATCAGTGTTTAAGAAAGTTGGAAGAACAAACACTGCAAAAAAACTTGATTAAATGTTTAAATATTTTTTATGCTTTTGCCAGTGTTTGTATTTACTGACTTTAATGATTATAGCTTTAGTAAAAATGTCTGGTAAGACTGCACACAGTTACAGACAGAATCTTTTTATGTTAAAGTGTCTTTAACACATTATATGATTACCACTATCATTGAATTTATTATATGTGTTATCTCAGCCTCAAAATGGTACCCTTTGGACTAGAAACTCATGTAATGATACGCCATGTGTGTCACCCACTATAACACTTATTTTCCCAGTATTTGGGTATGTCTGGTTATTTTATTTCTTGCTGAGCAGTTATTTTTAAACTTTTTCAGTGACAGTAAATATATTTTTGCATCAAATTTACTATAATATGTAGCTTTTTGTTTTAGTCAGATATACAGGGTGACACTAAAATGTCTTGTCAGTCAACAAACACTGTATTTTTTATGTAATTCTTTGATATATTTTTTTTATTCTAAAAGGCTCCATGAAATATATATATAACATGAGTTGTAAAGTACCATACAGACTACAGAGATTTGTTGATAACATTTGTCAGTTGTAACCAACACATGAAGTGACTGATCTGTAACTACCTATGGTCTGGAACTCCTTAATGGACTGGTGCTGATAATAATCAATATCTTGTTATCCATGTTTTGTCATATGCTTCATTTCTAGGATTGAAGTTCAAGGTTATATTCCTATACAAAATAAACTAGCAGTACAATACCAGAGACATGCAACAGTCAGATGAGGGATACAGATTTGACAAACAACATTCATGAACTAAGGTAAAAGAAAACTTCAAAGGTAAAGTTGTCTAATTTACAGATATCAAAGTGTATGTGTACAGTTTTCTCTTTGAAATATACATTTGGTTTTATCAAACATACTGCTTTTTATCATCATAAGCTTTTGGTTTTTGGTTTTCTTAAAAGAAAAGAACAGTGATTGTTTTTCTCTTGACAGTGCATTTATGTGTGTCACATATCGTAATTTCACAATGACAGTTAGCTAATAATCTGGCAATAAATGCTAGCTGATGAGTTTCAAGTGTACTATGGGAAAGACTAGTATTTCATGAAAAAGAGAGAGAACTAGCATTTCCTATTTACATTGTCTTCATTTCACAGTTATTTCTCTTGTCATGCTTTTTGTAGTATTCTAAATTGACCTTATGACAGGTAGTTAGCAAGAATTGACAAATCCAGCCTTGCTTTCCATGTCAGACGTCATACGAAAGTCACTTACTCTTATTAATTTGCAGAAAAATATGACACTATTAAACATTTCTTTTTAAAAATTTGTTTTTAGTATATATTAATACACATCTTTCTTCTATGTTAAAAGTAACATTGAAAACAAATATTTATTATTAAATGAAATTGAAAATAAGATGAAATTACAAACATACTGACAAGACTATTTTTTCTACGTATATTTTATCTTGTGGCCAATTTTATAAAAACTTTGTCGTCATATTCATTGAAATTATGAATTATTCGGATTAAGGGTACCCATAATTAAAGTGATCTTATTTCTAATGAAATATTAGTTGGAAATTGTGTAGATGAAAAACAAAAATGTCATTGCGCCATGTTTCTTAAATTCATTCAGTTAAACTTTTGAATATCGACTAAGTTATTTTGTGCCCCCACCAGATAGTGTCGCGGCATATAGAATTGCACACGTCTGTCCCGTGCTAACGTACATCCCGTTTCTTGTGTGTGCAACTCCTCCTAGACTCATGGATGGATTGGAACCAAACTCGCACACATGATAAATCATAATGGGTTGTTGTGCAAGAAATAAAGAATTTTTCTCTCAGATCAGTTTTCATTGGATTATTGCCCTTTGTTGGTTTTTATATGCTCGAAGGGAGCATGTTATGTTATGGTCCTGGTTGTCCGTCCGTTCGTCTGTTAGCAATAACTTGAGTAACTCTTTGGCCTACAGTCTTTTAACTTCATATTGTTATTGCCCACATTGAGGGGATGACCCCTATTGATTTTGGAATCAGTAGCTCAAAGGTCAAGGTCACAGAGACATTAACATTCAAAACCATCTGTCATGTAACTTGACAATCATTTGTTATAGGGACTTCAAACTTTATATCACATTTGCACACATTGAGTAGATGACCCCTATACATTTTGAGGTCAGTATGTCAAAGGTCAAGATCACAGTGACCTAAATGTTTAGAATCATTTACACACTATAAGATAAAACCATTTGTCATAGAGACTTTAAAATTCATATAATGGTTGCACACATTGTGGGAATGACCACTATTGATTTTGGGGTCAGTAGGTCAAAGGTCAAGGTCACTATGACCTAAGCACTGAAAACTATTTCCACTGTAAAACTTTATAACTTTTTGTCATAGAGTCTAAACTCTTCAACCTTCATATGATGATTGATTACATTACCTCTATACATATTGGGGTCAGTATGTCAATGGTCAAGGTCACAGTGACCTAAATGTTTAGAATCATTTACACTGGACAACCATTTGTCATAGAGACTTCAAAATTCATATAATGGTTGCCCACATTGAGTGAAAGACCCCTGCTGATTTTGGGTCCAGTAGGTCAAGGTCACAGTTACCTAAGCACTGAAAACTATTTCCGCTGTAAAACTTTATAACCATTTGTCATACAGACTTCAAACTTCATATGATGATTGATTACATTGAAAAATGACCCCTGTAGATTAGGGTGAATGAGTTATGGAAGAAAGGCATTGTTAATGATTTAGGGAAGTTAGACTTTGTGAAGGAGGTATAGCAGCTGACACATTTTGAAAGAGGTTTATTTGTAAAGCAAAGTACTCTTAGCCTATCAAGCAATTTACTATCTATTCATTGTTTTCCCTGGTAATGAATTCCCTTTCTTTGACAAATTCCCAATTGTTGGGGCATCTGTGTCCTATGGATAAGTCTAGTTTCTTTCATAGTTAATGACATATGTATGGTTTAAAAAAATATCTACTTTCAGAGCATTAAAGCAATAGTAAGTATCTTCTTCAAACAAGAAAATTGTGCTTGAAGCTTTTCATTTCTCTATTATAATTACATGTACTGATCATTACTTTAAGAGATTGGATTGCATTTTCAATATTTAGTAAATTCTTTTCAAGACTGAACCTTAAATATGGTATCTTTTTGATGACATAATTTTAGAATTTATTAATTCTTTGCATGGTGTTGAAGTTGGTAAAGGAAAATGCCCTGTTTTGCTTTTTTTTTCATTTTTTGAAAAACAAGCATAACGAAATTTGTGGGGTATTTTCTGTTATCGTTTAACTATTTCGTTTTTAGCTCACCTGAGCACAAAGTGCTCAAGGTGAGCTTTTGTGATTGCCTGATGTCCGTCGTCCGTGCGTGCGTGCGACGTCAACTTTTTCTTCAAACAACTTCTTCTCCTGAACTGCTGGGCCAATCTTCCTGAAACTTGGCAGGAATGTTACTTGCATGAAGCTTTACCAAAATTGTTCAAATGGTTCAGGTCCATTGCATTTCTAGGCCACAGGAGCTAAAAATAGATTTTCATAGTTGGAACTTTAAAAATCTTCTTCTCCAGAACTACAAAGCCTGGAGCTTAGATATTTAATATGAAGCATCATCAGGTGGACCTTTACCAAGTTTGTTCAAATCATGACCCCTGGGTCAAAAATGGCCCTGCCCCAGGGGTCACTAGTTTTACATAGAATTTTATAGGAAAAACTTTAAAAATCTTCTTGTCTGAAACCACAAGGCCTAGAGTTTAGATATTTGGTGTGCAGCATTGTCCAGTGGACCTCTACCAAGTTTGTTCAAATCATGGCTTCTGGGTAAAAAATGGCCCAGCCCCGGGGGTCACATGTTTTATATAGAGTTATATAGGAAAAACTTTAAAAAATCTTCTTGTCAGAAACAGCAAGGCCTAGAGTTTAGATATTTGGTGTGCAGCATTGTCCAGTGGACCTCTACTAAGTTTCTTCAAATCAGTCACTGGGTCAAAATAGGCCCCACCCTGGGGGTCAGTTGATTTTACATAGGCTTATAAAGGAAATCTTTAAAAGTCTTCTTCTCAGAAACCACAATGCCTACAGCTTAGATATTTGGTATGTAGCATTGTCTAGTAGACCTCTATCAAGTTTGTTCAAATTATGTCACCTGGGTCAAATTGGCCACGCCCCAGGGTTCTCTTGATTTACATATAGTTATATACGAAAAACATGAAAAATCATTTTTCTCCGAAACTAATAGGACTAGACCTTAGATATTTGGTGTGGAGTATTGTGTTGAGAACCTTTACCAGCATTGTTTATATGTTGGCCCCGGGGTCAAAATTGGCCCCAACCCGGGGGCCCTTAATATGTAAAAAAGGCAATATTTAAAAATCTTCTTACTGGAAACCTCAATGCTTACAGCTTAGATATTTGGTATGCAGCATTGTCTAGTGGATGTCTACCAAGTTTGTTCAAATTATGTCCCCTGGGTCAAAATTTGCCACGCCCCAGGGTTCTCTTGGTTTACCTAAAGTTATATAGGAAAAACATGAAAAATCATTTTTCTTCCAAACTAATAGAACTAGACCTTAGATATTTAGTCTGGAGTATTGTGTTGAGAACCTTTACCAGTATTGTTTATATGTTGGCCCCGGGGTCAAAATTGGCCCTGCCCCGGGGGCCCTTAACATGTAAAAAAGGCAATCTTTAAAAATCTTCTTACTGGAAACCTCAATGCCTACAGCTTAGATATTTGGTATGCAGCATTGTCTAGTAAACCTCTACCTAGTTTGTTTGAAAAATGTCCCCGGGGTCACTATTGGCCCTGCCTGAGGGGTCACAAGTTTTAAATAGCAGTAAAGAAGAAAATCTTTAAAAATCTTCTTGTCTAAAACCACAAGGCCTAGAATTTTATAATTTGGCATGAAGCAAGCTTTATGAAGCTTTTTGAAATTATTAGATTAGGTTAAAGGTCACGGAGGCTAAAAATAGATTTATCTACTGTACCTCATAAAGCCTTCATTTATAGACCAATATCTTTGATATTTAGTATATAGGTTCCTTGCATGGACTTCTACCTATGGGTAGGGTTTGAGGTCACTGGGTCAAGGTCACCATAGCTTATGATAGATATTTCTACTTTCTGTCAAAGAGCCTTTATTTATTGACTGATATTTTACATATTTGGTTAGTAGGCACTTACATATTTTCAATTAAAAAATGAAATACTGCTTAACAGCAAACCTACAGCCAAAGTACTCAGGTGAGCGATCCAGGGCCATCATGGCCCTCTTGTTAGATTTTTCTCTTTAATTTAGAAACGACAACATAAATTTCAAATAAATGCTGTTATACTCTTGACTGCAGAAAGTCTGCCGGTATGGCGTTTTCTTCATTCTCTTTTCCTCAATCTCTTTGATCATTTATATTAAGATACTTCCTTAAAATATGTATTTTTTGTTGAAATATCAAGTGAATTAAGTAAAAACTGCATAAAAGCAGCATTTAGCTGAAATATTCAAAAGCCCTGGTCAAAGTTACCAGCTGAGATCAAAAGCAAATAGTCTCTGCTCAAAAAGGAAATAGTTCCTGCTCAAAAACATACATTTGAAAAATGTTTAGATTTCATTTAGGTTGGAACTACTGTTGGGTTCAGAAACTGCATGGTCAAGGTCACCAACTTACATTGAATGTAAACATTTACCATTCAGTAACTGTCGTCAAGAAAGAGTTATTGAGACGAAAGTGGGCATATAGACATGGTTTGAAGACACAGGTTGAGATTAATTTAAGAATCTCTAAGGTTAAGGTCAGGGTCACTGTCACTAAAAATGAGAAAATGTTTCAGCTTCCATAATGACTTGAGTTTGAATTGACCTTTTGCTATGAAACTGGCTGTGTTGGTACCTTCCACAGAGAAAAAGCTTTGTTTTGATCATTTTGAGCAAGGTTGCCTTTAGTAAAAAATTGCTGTATTTCATGACTATATCGAAACCTGGTTTTATAGTTACTGTGATGATTCTTGTTACTTGAATCTTTTGGACATTTTTTCAGCCACATGGTAATGTGCCCACATCCCACATGAGGCTGATAATGTGCCCTAAGGCTAATCCCATTCAAGGCTGATAATGTGCTGCATCTCATGTGAGGCTGGTAATGTGCTTTTTTCTCTTGCAATGTTGATATTTTGCCACTAGTAATGTGCCTAATCCCATCCAAGACTTAAATTGTGTGTCATCCAATGTGAGACTGATAATATGTCCTCATCCCATGTTAGGCTGATAATGTGTCCCACATCCCTTGTGAGGCTGATAATGTGTCCCTCATCCCAGATAAGACTGATTATGTACCTCATCCCATGTGAGGCTGATAATGCCACCCATCCCAGCATTAGTACAGCCTGGTAGATGTGTAGTTCTGTGTTTCCTTGCAGCTATCGTACTGTACAAGGATAACAATTCAAGAGGAGAGAAAAATCAATCTTTCATTCTTGTCTTATCTGTGAATGTCTGATAGACAAACAAAGATTTGGAAATATTGCTCAAAATCTTGTAACCCCTAAACTCTGAGCTGATTAAATTGAGATTATTCCATCCAAAATCAATTCCGCATGAAATCAAGTTATAACTTACATTAGATTACAAAATTTGATTGCTTACATATCAGTAACACACACAGTTCACTTTGAGATTGTTTGAAACTCTGTGGATTCAGATTATTTAAAACTTAAATAGCTATAATACCTATTATATACTATCAGAAGGTGAAAGGTTCTCTAAAAGATAGATTTATTATAATAGCACCTAAGTCTAACATTGATCCTTGTGGTAGTTTTTTTTGTATGTCTCTTTAGTGATGACTTATTTTCATCTTTGTGGTCATTTCTTTTTGTTTGTGGCATTTAAGTTCTGACTAACATTGATTTTGTGGTTGTTATATTGTTTGTGTGGCACTTGTGTTTGACTTACATTGCTCTTTGTGGACATTCTTGAGTGGCACTTGAGTCTGACTTACATTGCTCTTTGTGGTCATTCTTGTGTGGCACTTGAGTCTGACTTACATTGCTCTTTGTGGTCATTCTTGTGTGGCACTTATGTCTGACTTACATTGCTCTTTGTGAACATTCTTGTGTGGCACTTATGTCTGACTTACATTGCTCTTTGTGAACATTCTTGTGTGGCACTTGAGTCTGACTTACATTGCTCTTTGTGGTCATTTTTGCTTGGCACTTGAGTCTTACTTACTTAGCTCTTTGTAGTAGTTCTTGTGTGACGTACTGCTCTTTGTGGTCATTTTTGTGTGGCATTTAAGTCTAAATTATGATGATCTTTGCAGTCATTTTTGTGTGGCACTTGAGTCTGACTTACATTGCTTTTTGTGGTCACTTTTACTTGGCACTTGAGTCTTACTTACTTTGCTCTTTGTAGTCGTTCTTGTGGGACTTACTGCTCTTTGTGGTCATTTTTGCTTGGTACTTGAGTCTTACTTACTTTGCTCTTTGTAGTCGTTCTTGTGTGACTTACTGCTCTTTGTGGTCATTTTTGTGTGGCAATTAAGTCTAAATTGTGATGATCTTTGCAGTCATTTTTGTGTGGCACTTGAGCCTGACTTAAATTGCTCTTTGTAGTCATTCTTGTGTGGCACTTGAGTCTGACTTACTTTGCTCTTTGTAGTCATTCTTGTGTGGCACTTGAGTCTGACTTACATTGCTCTTTGTGGACATTCTTGTGTGGCACTTGAGTCTGACTTACATTGCTTTTTGTGGACATTTTTGCATGGCACTTGAGTCTTACTTGCTTTGCTCTTTGTAGTCGTTCCTCTGTGACTTATTGCTCTTTGTGATCATTTTTGTGTTGCATTTAAGTCTAAATTATGATGATCTTGGCAGTCATTTTTGTGTGGCACTTGAGTCTTACTTACTTTGCTCTTTGTAGTCGTTCTTGTGTGACTTACTGCTCTTTGTGGTCATTTTTGTGTGGCAATTAAGTCTAAATTGTGATGATCTTTGCAGTCATTTTTGTGTGGCACTTGAGCCTGACTTAAATTGCTCTTTGTAGTCATTCTTGTGTGGCACTTGAGTCTGACTTACTTTGCTCTTTGTAGTCATTCTTGTGTGGCACTTGAGTCTGACTTACATTGCTCTTTGTGGACATTCTTGTGTGGCACTTGAGTCTGACTTATATTGCTTTTTGTGGACATTTTTGCATGGCACTTGAGTCTTACTTGCTTTGCTCTTTGTAGTCGTTCCTCTGTGACTTATTGCTCTTTGTGATCATTTTTGTGTGGCATTTAAGTCTAAATTATGATGATCTTTGCAGTCATTTTTGTGTGGCACTTGAGCCTGATTTACATTCCTTTTTGTGTACAAACTTGTGTGACTTAATTGCTCTTTGTGGACATTTTTGTGTTGCACTTGAGTCTGACTTGTTGGTCTTTGTGTGATTTTTTAAGGCACTTTGGGGTAACTTATGTTGATCTTAATGGGATTTTTTTGTATGGCACTTGAGTCTGACAGTTTATTTACATTGATCTTTGTGGTAGTTTTTGTACAACACTTAAGTCTGACTTGTGTTAATCTTATCTTTATTACTTAGTCTACTGTCTTAACCTTGTTTTCATTGTTTTTGTTATTTCTGTTATAAATGCACTTCTCTTGATTTAGAAAAAGTAGACACAAATAGACAGAACTTTTTGGGTTATTATAACATTTAATCTGAGATATTGATTGAATGTCTTTTAGTATTATTAAGGTGTATTACAAAAACAAAAACAAAACAAAAAACACCATTCTTGGGTGTAGTACACGTCAGGTATATATATATTCAAAGAATATATATTTTAAATCTTTGAAAGTATAAAGTCATAAAAATATTAGCAATTCTGTTGTTTTTTTTTTCTTAAATATTTTATTAATAAGTCAACTAGATAAAAAAAACACACAAACAAAAGCCTACTGTCAAATTTTATATATTTGTAATAAATTGCCTTTGAAGAATGGTCTTGTAAAAAAAAAAAAAAAGTTAGGAACAAATATTTTCTGTTATGAAATTTTAATCTTCAGAACTTATTATTATGATTTCTTAAAATCTTTTCTCGCCATTGCGGCTTAAATACCAGAGGCATTTTTTGCCAAGAAAAGTAATTTCTGTATCAGATATTAATCCACAAAAACAATCAGGGAAATACAACATTCAGTGCTTTATAAATAATTTCAAGTCTGTGAAAACAAAAATACAACACTGTAGTATTGGAATATAGTGGTAGCTTGTTTTTAGAGGAAACAATATTCCTGGCATTACTTGGTTGAGACAAACATAAAGACACATTAAGATGGATGATTTGTTATGTATGGTGTCTATCACATTCTGACGGGATTTTATGTGATTTATAGAAGCTTTTAATCCCAATTTTCATGCCAGTATCATACATATTGATTAACTGTTTATACGCTGTGTGAATATTGTAACAGAAACATTTTAAAGGCTGCAAAAGTGGTACTTATCCACAGTCATTTCAGTGCAGCGTGCCTTATGTAAATAAAAACCCATATATAAACCCTTTGTAAAGCAAACAGTTATGTCAGAAGTTTCTATAGTGGTAAAGACTTGAGTTGATGTATTGAACACTGACACAGGAATAATAGCCTGTTCTGTGGCATCTGATATCTAGATGGAAGACAGTGGTTTAAGAGCAGGTTTAGTGAATTATTTTTTTGTTGTGTGACTTATTTATCCTTAGCTAATCAGGGCATGATCATCAACATCTTCGGAGGACTGTCCCTGTAAAACTTCCAGGCGCGTAGCTGCCTATACGCGAGTACGCAGCTGAATCCACATTTTTTTGACAAAAAAAAAATAAACGAAAGTAAAGCTATTCATCTCCATTTTTATGCTAAAATAAATGGATTTTCGTTGGTCAAGAAAGCTCTCCGGAGGCCCCAAAACGCACCAAATTGCACCATTTATTTCAAAATTTTCAGGGGGGGCATGCCCCCTGACCCCCCTAGATTATTTTGAATCCACATTCTTTATAGGCTAGCAACGCGCCTGACTTCTCAGAAGACATTGGCAAAGCATGTTCTTGTAAATTTGTCGAGCTTTAGACCAAAGCATTTGTGTTTTAATCACAAAGACAGAATTAAAACTTTGTCAGTGAAAGACATTTTGTTATTGTGATAGTCATATTTGTGAAAAAATCTTCTGGGTAGCAAACTGTATGGATTGTTCTGATAAATCTTTGTTAGTTTCAAATAGTCTTGCAGACAGTTCTCGTCTGAATGTTATATTATAAACCCAGTAATTAAAATATACTATGATTTATGACTCTTTAGACAAAGTCTTTAAGTTTAAAATAATTTGTAGAATAATCCTTTTGGAAAGGGCCCTGCATTGTTGACTTACGTCAGTCCCCTCTTAGCCAGACACATAGTCAGTTACCATTCTTTAACTACCTCAGGTAGCTCACCCAGCAACCAGCCTTTATAGAACAAGCCACCGACTTGACTTGAACGTTTTTTTCTCCAGTTCTATATGCAGAATCCCACATCAATAAGCCATTATGATGTGATAAAATAAAAAGAAAAACAAAATGAGCAGTTACAAATGTTTGCAGTATTTACAATGTCAGTCAAAATTAAATACTAGATATAAGGTAATATATTTTAAGTATAAAGACAATGGTACAGAAAGTAATTTTATCAGAACATCAGAATAATACATGAAGACTTTGATCTTTAGAATTGATGGTAATTTCTGTTAAATTGTTAATGTCACCTTTTTGTTGTTAGTTATTTTATTGCTTAATTTTGCGATTGTTTCTAAAATTAATGAAAGTTTCTGTATTGAGTTGCAGTTGCTTGGCATTTCTGTCTGTGTGGTGCATGCTGGATATTGACAGAGAAAAGTCTAAATATAGAAGATACATTGAATTATGGGTAAGAAATTAATGACTTCCTACTATATGGACAAGCTCATAAATCTGTACTTAAAGGCAAAATTCTGAAACTGGAAACCATCAGTGACACGAATGTGACACATGTGACAGGCATTATTATGGTATATGGTTTGTTACTGTACATTGCCTTATTTTTTCTGTCTAATAACAATACCATATAAGTCCTTCATTAGTTTATAATTATGTGTGATTCTGCATAGTTGATATCAAAAGCAGATGTTTATTTTGTTATATTTATAGTTTAATGCAGGGGACAAATGTGACCCTTTAGCTTTAGTTTGTTTGTTTGAAAAGATACAAGTATTTAAAGAAAATGCCTTTGCAATAAATCTCATCAAGAGATTTTTAAGTGGTATATATATTTTTTTGTCTATAACTTGGTCAGGATTTTGTAAATAAATATCTGAATTTCTCTTTCATATCTTCCAAAAATTGAATCTTTGGGATCAGGGACCCTGAATAAAGAAAAAGAAAATTTGTCTACTCAGGAAATACCAAATGGCTTCTTTGGTTTCTTAGTACCTACTCTTCTCAACCAATAGGTGACTTCATCATAGTAATTTTGGATTCTCAGAAACATGGGGATAAGCATTGACACTTAAAAAGAGGAGAAATTTATCCACTGCAAGTTGAAGTCATTGAGGTTTCTTTCAGTCAAGTACTTCTAGAGACTGCCCTCAACCTGCATGTTTATTGTGATGTCTTTAAAGAGTGTTCGCAATTTAATTAGTTTTGTAATTGGCTTCAGGAATACGTTGTGTTCCTATGTTAATTCTGACTGTTCTGAAAATGTCAGTTATGATTGATTACCGTACCTTGATTTTTTTTTTTTTTTGAAGGAAAACATGGGGAAATCTTATGAAATTCTGATATAATTTGCATTTATTGCAAATAAATAATGGGTCCATTTGATTTATTGCCAATCAATTAAATGAATACGGTACATTATCGGCAATTAATTAAGGTAATATTGTGCCAATTTTCCATTGATTGCATAGAAATATTATTTATTGATATGAAGAACATGTGGGACAGTTATAATGTTACGAAGTTGCACTAGAAATGAGGCATGTTTCAGAAAGGTGGAAACAAGCTTTTGTCAGGTTCATTGTGACTGAATACACATTTGTTAGGCTAAACAGCACAGCGATTAGAGCAAAAGAAATGGGGCATGTTTCAGAAAGGTGGAAACAAGCTTTTGTCAGGTTCATTATGACTGAATACACATTTGTTGGGCTAAACAGCACAGTGTTTAGAGCAAAAGAAATGGGGCATGTTTCAGAAAGGTGGAAACAAGCTTTTGTCAGGTTCATTGTGACTGAATACACATTTGTTGGACTAAACAGCACAGCCATTAGAGCAGTTGTGGTCATTTTTGACTTGTGCAGGTCCCACTGGTTTAATATTCCCTGTCGAACTTTGAGTCAGAGCATTGAATCTGGGTTTTGGCTCTAAAACCGACTGACTGTTGTTTGTTTGGCTGAATTATAATGTTAAGTGATTGTGCACAGTTGTTCAGGTAAAAGGTTTGAACCCCATTCGTGTAGACACTTGAAACCACACTTGCTGCCTGCCACTAAGCTGTACAAAGATGCCCAGTAATGGATGTCACTGCCTGGTTCTTTCTTATGTGAGCAAGCTAAAGGAAACATGAAATTCTTGTTTGGTCATACAGAAGTACATTTTGCTAGTGAGGTGACAGCAACTTTTCACTCAGGTGCAGCACTGAATTTGTTGATGCTGGCAGAAGAGTGGTGCTTCTCTGTAACAGTTTGGGACTTTGTAAAATTTTTAATTCTGAATATATGTACCTGATGGAAGTTCTTTAGCTACATTACAGTTGCTGTGCATAACTACTGTTAATTAATTGACTTCGTCTGCTTAAATGTCATTTCATTCAATCCAGTAAACTGATTTGTCAATGAATTGAATGAAGGCTAAAGGACCATCATCAAAAATGCCTGAAGATTACAAAAGAAAACAAATCCTGTATTTTTACATCCTTCCATAATACCAAAGCTGCATTTAATTAATCATATATTTTTAGGTGGGGATCAGCAACTCCAGCAATTTTGGGCTTCTGTTATGTTACATTGTATTTCAACAAAATAAGACATTAAAAAAACGAAAATAAAAAATAACAACATTTTCATGAATGTTAGATAATTTTTAAAAGGTCCAGAAAAGAAATTTCACATAATTTCCATATTTAGCTTTTTTCTAGATGATTATATTTTTATTTGCAATTTTGTAAACCCACTTTCGATCTGTATGGTAAAAGAGCATTTTAAAAAAAGTTTCTCTCTCGTATCAAAATTGTAAAAGTCTGAAAATTAACAAACAAAAAATTATGTTTGTGAGTGACAAGTTTAGTAAATTAAAAACAAAAACCTTCTTTTTTCTCTATGTCTTTTTTATGATTACAGAGAGAATCTCATCTTAGATGTTACAGCAATCTCTCTTATTTCACTGCAGTCCTTCACTTCAAAAAGTAAAATCATTTTCATTTAAAGGCAGTGTGATTTGTTTCTGAGTGGGTTTCATTTTGGGAGAGAAAAACTTTGTTTTTTGTTTTGTTTTTGGGTTTTTTTTTTAGCTCACCTGAGCACAGCTTTTGTGATGAAGCATTGTGTAGTTGACCTCTACCAAGTTTGTTCAAATTCTGTCCCTAGGGTCACTGTTGGTCCCACCCGAGGGGTCACAAGTTTAACAAAGCAGTATAGAAGAAAATCTTTAAAAATCTTCTTGTTTGAAACTACAAGGCCTAGAGTTTAAAAATTTGTTTTGAAGCATTGTCTAGTTGACCTCTGCTAAGTTTGTTCAAATTTTGTCCTTAGGGTCACCTTTTTCCTCACCTGAGGGGTCACTTGTTCTACATAGATATATAGAGGAAAAATCTTTTAAGTAATCTTCTTGTCTAAAACTGCTAAGCCAAGAGGTCTGAAATTTGGTGTGTAGCATTATCTAGTGTATATCTACCAAGTTTGTTCAAATTATGTTTCTAGGTTCACTATGATCCCCGCCCGAAGGGTCACAAGTTTTACATAGAAATATAAAAGAAAGTCTGTAAAAATCTTCTTGTCTGAAACCACATGGTCTAGGGTTCTGAAGCTTTGAATAGTGGACCTCTACCAAGTTTATTCAAATTATGTCCCTGGGGTCAAGATTAGCCCCATTCCAGGGGTCTTATTTATGTAAAATCTTCTTTATAAAAATGATAAGCTATAGACCTTACATATTTTGCAAGGGGTTTCATCGAAATGTTGTCCACCAAGATTGTTTAAATTATGCACCTGAGTCATTAATTGCCCTGCTCTCGGGTCACATGATTTTACATAGGCCTATATAGGAAAGTTTTAAAAAAAACAAAGTTATGTCCCTGAGGTCAAAATTGGCCCTACTCTGGGGGTCCTATTTGTGTCAAATATTTAATCTTTGAAAATCCTTGTGTGAAAAACTGTATGCTATAGACCTTAGATATTTTGCATGGAGCATCATCTTGAGGTCCTCTACCAAGATAGTTCAAATTATGCCTTTGTGCTCATTATTGGCTCTGCCTCCAAGTCACATGATTTTACATTGACTTATATTGGAAAGATTAAAAAAATCTTATCTGAAACTTTATGCCTTAGAGGTTAGATATTTTGGGTGTTGCACAATGTCTGGTAGACCTCTCCCAAATTTATTCAAATTTTGTCCCTGGGGTCAAAATTGACCCCACGCCCGTGGGTCCTGTTTGTGTAATATATTTAATATTTGAAAATCTTCTTGTCTGAAACTGTATGCCTAAGAAGTTAGATATTTTGAATGTTGCATTGTCTAGTGGACTTCCCCCAGCCAGTCACTTGATTTTACATAGTCTTATATAGGAACGTCTTAAAAATCCTTCTTGTCTGAAACTGTAGTAAATTAGAGGTTAGATAGTTTGTTTGTTGCACAGTCTAGTGGACCTCTACCAACTTTGTTCAAATTATGCCCTTTAGGTCTAAACTGGTTTCTTCTCCAGGATTCTGTTTCTACAAAATGTCATGTTTTTGAAAATCTTCAGTTCAAAACCTGTTATTTTGCTTCTGGTGTTTGCTCAACAGCAACAGCAACCCCAAACAACTTAGGTGAGCAACCCAGGGCCATCATGGTCCTCTTGTCTTTATACCCCCGAAAGGAAGTTTGGTCTGTCGGTCAGGCTGTACCTTCTCCAGAGCATAACTTGAAACTACTGGTTGGAATTAAGTGCAACTTTATACAATGGTCAAGCACAATGAGAGGAAGTGCAGTGTCCAAGAATCATAACTCCATCTTCCTTATTTGCAGAGTTATTGCCCTTTATTGGTTTTCCATATCCGGAGCATAACTTGAAAACTGATGGTTGGAATTCAGTGCAACTTCATACAATGGTCAAGCACAATGAGAGAAAGTGCACTGAATAAGAGCTATAACTCCATTTTCACTATTTGCAGAGTTATTGCCCTTTATTGGTTTTCCATGTCCAAAGCATAACTTGAAAACTACTGATTGGAATTCAGTGCAACTTCATACAATGGTCAAGCACAATGAGTGGAAGTGCAGTGTCCAAGAATCATAACTCCATCTTCACTATTTGCAGAGTTATTGTCCTTTGTTGGTTTTCCTTAACCGGAGCAGAACTTGAAAACTACTGGTTGGAATTCAGTGCAACTTCATACAATGGTCAAGCACAATGACAGGAAATGCAATGTACAAGAACCACAACTGTCTTTAATTGCCCACAACCATAAATCTTCTTCAATTTTTTTGCAAAGTGTTCTGTTACTAATAACTTCCTCAGTACCGAAGCAGTCTTGTGGGGGTATTAATCACATTTAATGATAGCTCTAGTGTTTTTTTGTTTTTTATTTCAGTTGCAGTGAAACAAAATATTTGATTTGCTATTTACTGTTCAGTTATTTGTTGCACTGTCTCTCTCAGTTAGTATACAAGTCATTTGTACTTGGTGCTAATTAAGTCAAATAAATGACCAATGAGCCTAAAGTCAGACTGGGATTCAAACTTGCCACCCATGTATTGTGTCTTGTTTGTTACCAGTTTGACCAGGGATCTACTGGTTACTTTGTTAATCAGATGATTAACTTTTAACTGAAGCTGCCAGCTGGCGAATAATAATTGAATGATAGTTCCCTTAAATCCTTTGTCAAAGTAAGTCAAGAAACAACAGAGTTGTGAATTTCAAACTGTTTTAGTGTTTTGTGACAGCTGTACCAGTTCAAAAAGGCCTTGCCTTGAAAAAATGAAAGAACAGGTAGGAAGCTTATTAGAAAACTTCATATTTGCCCAAGTACTTGTAATTTAACCCAAGAAATGTGTTTTTTAACCCAAGAAATGTGTTTTTAACTTAGAGGGTATCCTCAAGAAAAGGTTAAGAAATTTAAAAAAAGTGATGAACTAAATTTTTACAAGATTTTAAGCCAAGTCGTTGATGAGAAATTTTTTGTTCAGAATCGGTTCCTGATTTTTTCAAGAGACTATGGAAGAAAAGACACTTTTAAAAACTTTTAAAATGGAATTCAAGACATTTAGCATATCAAACAAGTAATTGCAATACAGAATTTATGAGTAACAAAGATATTTCTGTATTATAAAATACTGTTCCTTTGAGCAGACAGTTCATTAGTAGAAATATCTGTTATTACATTCACCATTACATGATATGTCAGTTGAATTAGAATTCCAATGAACATTTCTGAAAATAAATGTTTTGTTATTGCTATTTATAACAAATCACAATTTCCACTGCTCATGTGGAAAATTGAACAATATCACACATCTATGAACAATCTGATTGGATGACAGTTTTTTGGCTATGAATATGACATTTCATAACATATTGTTTCTATTCTGGTAGAAACAGTTATTGAAAGAACAGAAACAGCTTTTTCAATGTGCAACAGTAGATCTAAATAATTGCAATAAAAAGACAAGAATATGCTTAACTTGAAGTTACGATAAGTTCATGACGATTTCTTTGCATACAAATTTTCATTTCATAAATAAAGGAAATGTCTGTACTTAAGTGAAAGAGGCCTAGCTTTGTTCAGCTTTGAAAGGTATATATTATATTCTGCAGAAACTCTTCAGATGTGATTTGGCATTCAAAGTATGTTGTTTTTCTTACTTTTGTGCCAGGTAAAGCTTCACTGTATTGTTGTGCAAAATATAAGCCCGTACCTCTGTTTGCATCAATTGTTTTTGCCTTAGGGACCACTGAAGACCATTATCTAACCATCATATTATTTAGTCTGATCATGGTCTGCACTGTTCACATTGTGGTAGTTAATATTTCAGGTTATCAAGTGTTGATGTCCTAAGATTCTCATCTGTCATGTATAGCCGAGTGAAATCATTGATAGTGCCCTGAAAGTCATGTCTCTCTTCTCTTTATTGCCAACAAAAACAAGACCGCTTGTGGAGACAGTATCTCTCCCACTTCTCCCTGTAGATCAGTCACTCTATAAGAATAACAGCTTTATGCTGAGAGGTTGCTGGTTTTATAGTCTCCCACTCATTTCAAGTAATATAGAATTGTAGACAACTATAAAACCACGGGGACTTTTGTGCATGTTTATATTTTCTATAACTATAGACACACATTGAAACATTTGAAATGTAATTTATATAATGGTATAGATTTATAAAAGAATTATGACCCCGAACCCATTATGTTCAATAGTTATAAAATGCATTCATGAATATGTTCGCAGAAAATATCAAGAGTTAGCTATACTTGATCACAGTTAAGTTATTTAGCTTATTGTCTGTCCCCAAGGAGATGGTGAAATAAAAATCATGAAAAAAATGCCCAGGTGAGAATGTTGTGGTGTCTAATGTCACTGCCTGAATGCTTAATGTAAAAGGCTACTTATTAATGCATGATTTTGATCTTAGATATAGCCAGGTGAAATTAGTGGAATACCAGCCAGAGATCAAAATGATAGTACAAGACAAACTTTGGTGACAGGATAGAGCAAACTCCTAACAAAGCTGTTGTGGGTTTGAATTCTGTCAACTGTGAACAGTACAGGGCATGACTGAGTACCCGTCAGAACTCTGTGAAAAAGTCATCAAGAGATGTTTATCTAAACAACAAGAAAAACAGTTCTGTTCTGCTAAAAAAACAAAAAACAAAAAACAACAACAACAACAAAAATATTGGTTAGAACCCTGAGGCTGACTTTTTAAAAACTGCAAGAACACATTTCTAAAGCGATTTTAAATAAAACCAGAAATGTATTGCAGACACAAATGCCCCCCGAAACATGGCAGTAGTCACAGTCATGTTAGCATATAACTTGATATTACCTTGATCATTTATGCCAAATATTTTTGCAGTCAGTGAACTGAACAAAGTACCCATACATCTACAAGTAAAGTTATTATAATTATGTCCTTTATCTATTTGCAAGACTGTAAAAATTGATAAATTTCCAAAACTGATGTGTTTCAAGGTATTGATCTAGTGTTCTGTACCCATAGGTGACCACATGTCTTTTACAGAAAAAGTGTTTCAAAACACTTTCTTACCTTTTATCTTTTTGATTTACCAGTATATGCTCCAGTTGTACACAATAGGCGAAAATGTCGTTCAATAAAAAATTGTAGGAGTTGCACACAGAAGCAGTATAAAGTAAAATTAAACAAAGGGCAGTGACTCCACCAAAAATGATGGAATCTAATAGCCTGAGTATATGTGCTGTGGCACTTGATAATGATCATTATGTGAAAATTGTATGAGCAATGTTTGAGGAGTTGTGCACAGAGGCAATATTAAGTAAAATTCAACAAAGGGCAATAACTCTACCAAAAATGATCGAATGGCAAAATCCAGAGTATATGAACTGCGGCAGTTGATAATAATCATTGTGAACTTTGGTGAAAATCAAGTGAGGAGGAGGAGTTGCACACTGAAGATGGGACAGATGGATGGACAGACGGAATAACAGACAGACAGTTTGACTACTATATGCCCCTCCATTGGGGACAGACAGTTTGACTACTATATGCCCCTCCTTTGGGGACATAAAAAGTTTTAACTTAATACAAGCCTTGCTTTAGCATTATCTTTGTGTCAAAAGTTGGAAAATTTTCTAATTGGCTTGAAATTTTTAATTCATGTAAGTAAAGTAACTTTGAGATCCCTGGCTGTAAAGGGTATTATCTTCTCTTCAGAATCTTGCAGATCAGTGGTCCAGTGTTAACACACTGGACTGGTAACTGAGGGTCGCAAAATTGACCCACTGCTCCTCCACTAATATACTAAGTGTCTTTTAAGTGAGACATTAAACTGAGGTCCCAAGTGTCAGTGCTGTACACTTAGCATGCAAAAGAACAAGAGGTGTCTCTGAAATGGGATGCTTTTTGTATCTTGCACTAACTAATCTCTGCAGTGGGTGTCGGTCATGTGGGCAACCAGTACCGACAATAAATGAACTCAAATACATTATAGTCAAAATCTTGCAATAATTACAGGGTACCTGGAAAATATGTCAAAAGTTGTTTTGTTAAAGGAAAAGGAGGACAGGGAAACATTCAAGAGGGGAAAAAAGTGCAGTTACAAAACTGGCGACATAAAATCCCTTCCAATGAATTTGATATACTAATCTGCTTAATTCAGAAAAAAAAGACATATTCAGTTTAATTCCAGTGGACAAGTTTTTCTACATTTATGCACAAATTGTTTGATTGTTTTTCATTGGCATGTCTGTTGTAAATACTTATGAGCTAAATTGCCGATTTCCGGCAGAAATAATTAGAACATACAGGTTTACTAAAGAACATTTATTGATCATCTTTAAAAGGAATTGTTGACAGAAATAGATTTCCTGTGTGATTTGTTTAAAATTTACATTAATATTGATTGGACCTGTTACATGCAAGCTTCATTTCCTGTGCTGAATGGAACTTACTGTAGATATGGTGACAAAAAAAAATCATAATATTTTTTTTCATAAGGGAAAAAGTTGTTTAATCAAGCAGAATGTGATAAGATTTAATTGAAATGAATTATGCATCTCAACACATTCAATGCATGTCCAAATATGGAACTTTTGTATTTTATTTAAGGATATAACAGAGGGGCAAAGCAAAAACGTTCTGTCTGCTTCTTTGCGCAATAGCAGTAAGAACTTTTATGTTTTCACCCACCCCTCTTCACCCCCATTACATGACAAGGCATTTTGTGAGTATTTACATATGCCTTTGTTGCAGGCACATGTATTTCCTGTTGTATATCCGCAGTTTTCTCATATCATTTACTTATTTTCTTTTTTTTTTATTTAGTCTTTTGAACTACGTCATAATACCTTGTATAAATACATTCATATATCTATTTCTAGCTAGTGGATATTGACTGAAGTACAAAACAAGGGACAAATGCAAAAAGAAAAAAATTCTAAGTACCGTATTTACTCGCTTATAAGATGCTTCGCTTATAAGACCGCCCCCTACTTCACCTGGGAGATCGTCGGCATTCTGCTTAGACCCACTTATAAGACGGGGTCAAAAAAATCAACTAGAGCTGTTGTTGTAAACAGACATATGCCCCCGACACCCAATTTTTAGATAGAAGGCATTTGAAGTCGAAAGGGTAAACTTGACCTCAGTACATCTCAACTAGTGGCCTATGCAAATGCAAGGACTTTAGGTTTAAGCACTGGCACTTAAATAAGATATTAGTAGACACAAAGTCTTTAAAAACATAATATTTGTACGATATATTCTGCTTTCTCCATGTCTCTTAAGGTTTACCTTTTCTGAAATGTAGATGTCTTAGTCAAGGATATGGGATTTTATTTTATGTCTGAAATAAAATAATTACAGTAAAAGATTTATCATTCTGACATATAATTATCAAAATTTTAATCAGTAAACTTTGAATCGTGAATGACAAAGATACAGACCGGACATGACCATCACTGCATTATCTCAAAAATGACCTTTGAAGCCTAAGTGTGACCTTGACCTTTGAGCTAGAGACCCAGGTCTTGTGCGTGACATGTAGTCAAATTGTTTCACACATTTATGCCATGTTATTTTAAAATCCAACTTATATCACAAAGTTATTGACCGGACAAGAAATATGCAGATGGACAGACAGACAGAAAGACAGACGGTTCAAAAACTATATGCCTATATGGGGCATAACAAGAGTGTCGAGAAAACCTTTGGAAATATCGTGTAAAAGGTGCCATTGTAACCACTGTGCCAACAGACTGTGCATGAATTAATTTGGATTTGTTTAGTCCAAATGATCAAATAAGTGTCGGCATTTTCTGTAACATGATGATTGTAGATTTGCCTGTTTATTGAATAGGTGTTGACAGCAGTGATAGTTAGAAATAACTAACGGCATAAATTCTTCACATTTCTTAACTGCACAAATATGCATAATTGCAATATAATTTAGGCCAATCATAAAGCTGATGAAACGCTTATAACGCCTTTATTCACAGGCATCATGTGTAAATTAACCAATCATTGGTAAGTAATTATCATGGGATGCATTCCAGACAACATCTGTAGCAGTAGATAATTGACAAAGTACCTGTAACAAACAAAGAAAAGTTATTAGTTAGCTATTTAGTCAGTTTCTGTTCTCTGCACCATAGACCAACACATTTCAAAGAACAATAATACTAGTAGTCAATTTGCAGAAGTCGCCTGGTAAGGGTTATTTGTGTTAAAAAGAAGATAAATCAGGCCATTGAAACAAATACTAAGCTGTTGATTAAAAATTATTTTGTATAAAATACGAGATCTTTGAAAATCTTCAATTAGAAAATGTAATGTTGCATTTGATGTTTGCTTAATGGTAGACCTTCAACCAAAGTATTCAGGTGAGCAATCCAGGACCATCATGACCCTCTTGTTTGAAAGATTCAATTAATTCATAGCACAAGGGTTAATTAAATTACCGCATACAGGGTTCTGTTCATCAAGAAACAGTGAAATATCTGTTAGGAGTAAACTATTTTCTATGTCTGTATCCCTCACCTGTAAGACGGGCCCCCCAATTTGAGCCCGAAATCTCGAGGTAAAATCCCAATTATTATAAGCGAGTAAACATGGTACTATAAAAAAAAGTACAGTGGAACTTCCAAAAACCGAACACCCATGGGACTGGCCAAAAAGTTCGTATTTTGGAAGTTCCTGGAATTCAGAAGTTCAAATGATCTGGACAAGTATAGCTGCCAAACACCAGTGGTTCTTTATGATAGTGAATGCAGTCAGTATTGTTTAGTGTAACAGCGTTCGTAACATGGAAAACATTATGCAACACGGTCTCAGCTCATTTCGAATCGAACAAAATGATAAAGAATTATGTGCAGGATTTCCATGCTGATAATTTCACTCTGAAGCACCTCAGCAAATTTATAACAATAATTTACAAACCTTCAAAGTTGGTTTTGGAACCATTTCAGATCCACAGATTAGCTGAATTTTGTCCTCTAGGACAGTTCGGTTCTACAACATTTAGATGGTGTCTCGGACATTTGCACTATGCACATGTTGAAAATTTCATAAAATGCCATAATTTAAAGACCTTTTTATTTTGCTCAGTTTTGCTGTTTTCACCAACCGCCTTTGAAATTTTATAAGTTTGAAAAAAATTGCCAATTACAATAACCAACACATTGAACAATGTTGGCTAATGAATTGTGCTTTTTAAGACACACCAATTACTATTTAATCCTTAAAATTGCTTGTAGCAAACACCGAAAATCTATCAGTTCTCAAAAGTTTCCGGTTTTAGAAGGTCCGGTTTTCAGAAGTTCCACTTTAGAAGATAGCAGTTTCTTGAGCTTTCAGCCCTTAAAAAGTACTGTGAAATCTACAAGATGTATTTCGAAGTTCAAAAAAAAGAAACACACCAAGACAAAATTGACTGGTTCCAGACATTAATGATTGGAAGTATTTAACCTCCTAAATCCAGTCTGATTCATTGATTCATCCGTCTTCCTAAAGCACGCAGTGCATGTCTAATGTGTAAAGTTTGACAGTTTACTGTTATATTAATGGTAATGATTATGCGTATTAAAGTTTTAATGTACTCTTGTGTTTTCAAATAAACATATTATTTATTAGTCACTAACATATTTAGTTTGTAATGTGATATTTGCACCTGTTCTTGCACAATAATCTGCAGTAATCATTGAATAAGAAGCACTTTTAAAATCACTCACATTGGCCAGATTGTATGCACATAACAGTACCTTTCTTTTGTTTTTATTGGGGTTTAACACCAGTTTAACAGCTAAGGTCATATCCCGGTGGTCAGTCCACCTAACCAGTGTTCCTGGATATCCAACCAGTGTACTAACCAATTTCTCCACAAGTGACTGACTACTGCCTCACTTGCTTCAGAGGTGAGGGACAAATGACCTATAGATCAATTATCAGGGAGAAATTTTGCCAGCCCTGACGGGGATTGAACCGGGATCGTCAAGTTTGACAATCATGCTCTACCGATTGAGCTAGCAGGGCCGGCTCCCTAACATTACAATGCAAATGAAAAAGCTTATTATAAAAACGTGTGTAACATTAAGGTAGTCCAGGGTTTCGGGTGTTAGTTGAATATTGCTTTTATTTTGCATCGGTGAGCAATTCAGGCCATCATAGATCACTTTTAAATCAGCAGTAAGTTCTATAAATAGAATTCTGAAGTTTCATAAGAAATTATTGCATGCCTTATTTTGATCAAAATACTCATGATTGTCTATTTTAAGAATTGTTTAATAGGTCACGCAATATCTTTTAATATTTCTGTAATGTAAACTGATACATTTTAAGACCTAGTTTAATACCGAGAACTGAAATAAACTAATAGAGAACTAATTATCCAGTCTGATGTAGATGATAAAACGGATTTGATACATTTTAAGCCTTATCAATAAATAACTGGCCCCAGTCTTCTAGTATATCAAAATACTAATCTTGTTTAAAATTAAGAAGTTAAGAGAAAAAACAGGTTTCAATACAGATAGGATCTTAAAATATAGTAGAGTTCTGCATATCAACAATCAGAAATTCAGAAGATTACAGTCATGTTGGCATCTAGCTCAGAAATGAGCTATATATAATTCTGATAACATAATCGACCATTATGGCAGTTCTGTCCTTAATAAGCATCAGTGAAATTTGAGCAAGACTTGCATCTTCCATGTATCGGCACAGTTAGTGGTCAGTTCATCTCTAAAAAAACTTAGACAAGGTTAGCTGAAGGAAGCTGACAATCAAACATTAGTGGTTATGAAATACTGATGACCAGAGGCCAATATTAATTGTCAGTGCTGTCTCTTCAATGTTAATGGGTTACAACAATTATTTCTAAATGAAGATTTGAGAGGTGGTTTTGCCTTGGTTTGGAGTGATTCCAAACAAACTCTTAATTATTATCAAGATTTAAACTTGCATACTAAGACAAACTAAACTGAACCTGTCTACCCTGTTATTATAAACAGAATAGCGTCCTAATGTTTGGTCTGTCAGTGAGTTCTGTACTTCCTGAGTTCAGAATAAGATTATATTGTCAGTCAGAGAATGAGGAACAATAATTTCTTGAGCAATAATTTGAGCAATTTCTTTTTTAGTATTAAAAAAAGTACTAAAAAATTATTTTCTTGAGCAATTTTTTGAACAATAATTTCTTGGTTCAAGACCGGTTCAGAAGTGCATATTCTTTCAAGACATTTGTGACATTGTTGATATATTGATTGGCTTATATTTATCAGGTAGTGTAAACATTGTCCACAATATGCCAAGTGCTTAATGGACTGGTAAGCCAGCAGCAGCCTTGCTGTTTAAGGTAAGGTGTGTATCGTTAAGGAGATCAATACAGGATGCTGGGCATTAACTCCAATAGTTGATAATGTCTGAAAATGGAAATTGAGGAAATTGTTCTGTTGTAAAAATAGTCTTGAAGAATTTCATGCTTGAGGGAAAACTGGGTTTGTCAAACAGGTGAGACTGTTGTTATTGTAGTTGTTAATTGTTACGTAACTGTCTTTATTTTAGTTAAATTGAATGAAAAATATTCTGCGTTACATTATTTATTATTGTTATTTAATAGTATTGTTTCATTTCTCACCTTGATACTTTATTTACATTCATTTGAATTGCATGTCATCAGCTGCTTTGTTTTTTAACAAACAAAAAAAGTATCTTTAAAAAAGGTATTTGGGTTAGGCAGGAACTGTTGAATTAGGTACACTGGACCTGTTAATAAGTAGTATTGTATAATTCCAATTTTTGTTCGTAAAAAAACATTGTTTAGATAATAAGTCATAATGCTTCATTTAACTATGATCCTTATTGTATATTTACAAGTTTACTACTGTTAATGCTGCATCATTAATTTCAATAAGATATCCATCATGTCCGTAAATGGCATTGGCCTTAAAATTGGAAATTATTCTTTTTTTTCCGCAATCATCCAGAGTTGCCAGGCATGACTCAAAGCTTCAGAATTGTCACCTAACCTTTTCTTGTGTAGTTTTCTATTTTGACCGGATATTCATTACAGTTTATTACGTCATTTTCTGGTAAAAATTTCATTGGTTTATTAAGAGGGTCAAAAGGAGGGGCTTAAAGTGTTTTACGTTTGTGAAGTGAGCTGTGGACCTTCAGAATTGGTGTATTGATGACACTGGATGACTTAAAACTTATTAGGAAGTCATGGTGTTGTGTGCAATAAATAACTGTATCACCAAATGCTTGTGTATATTTTTCTTGAGACCTTGGTATATAACAGTAGTGTTAGTGGCAATGTGGTGGATGAAACTTGTCACCTCTTAGTTAGAAGTTCTTTCCCCTAGAATTAGCCACTTGAAGATATTTGGACTAGCAGTTCACTTTAAAGCACAAAGAATGAGTATTTCCCTTTAACCCTTACCATGCTGATTGAAAATTTACTGACTGAATGGCAAAGAGTGCAGACCATGATCAGACTGCATGGATGTGCAGGCCGATCTTGGTCTGCACTAGTTGCAAAGGCTGATTCAGTTGCCTCCAGCAGGGTAAGGGTTATAAGTTGTCAAAATACTTCCAAATAGCGTTGTGTTTTATCTTAGCTATTATTTAGATAAAAAGAAATATGAATCAAAATGATTTATTAAGCACATTCCCCATTGTTTTGATTCTTGAAAGCTTTTATGTAGGTGAGATAACCTGTTATTAAAATATAAGTAAAATCATAATTTTACATCTATACACTGTCAGACTTAACACCAGACAAGAACTGTTCCAAGATTTATGTATTTTTCTTATCAAACTGAGGGTGATATGCAAGTGTGATTCCTCAAAAAATAGATTTTTATTAACAGGTAAATAATTTAAAAGCTCATAAAAAGAGTTACCTTACGGCTTTTAAGATAAACTTAGAAAAACGAATAAACAGATTATGTTTCTCTTGGAATAGAATAAGGTTTTCATAATTATAGTTTATGTCTCAGTTTTTTACTTTGGTTTGAATGCCCAGAGTTACCTAACTTTAATTCCTGGTGACGACAGGTGCAGCACTGTACAGAACTGTCAATTTCTTTACTACCAGTATATTGAGGAGGAAAATTAGTTTACCGGTATGTTTGATAATGCCAAAACAAAAACCAAAGAGGAAATACAGTGTAACACAAGTGTTAATCTCAAGATATCAGACTTGAACAGTGCTCATCCTGTTTTTGTCTTGTTTTCCCTTGCACACATGGGTCTTATTATCAGAAAGATTGTGTTTGAAATCAGCAAGTAAATAAATACGTTACCTTGTTTAGGTAGACATTTTTTTTTTACAGATATTTGGAAGCTGTTATTTCAAGAACAATTTCTGTACATGAACCATTAGCAGTATGTAGACAGTGCAGAATTTAACAGTTGCAAGCAGATTTTTATCTAGACAGTGCAAACAGGATACAAATTGTGTCGACAGAAAAATAATAGTATTTAACAAGATAAAATGGCAGAATTCGATGAAAAATTGAGCTTGAGACAAGCAAAACCAAGTTCTTCTGATAATGAAATTGTTTTATCACAAGCAGCAACCTATTTCATTCTATCAGATGCCAATATCTAAAATAGAAACAGAATGAATGTATTTTCTTTGATGTCTGCTATGTTGTGCTTGCCTTTCATTTCAGATGCTGAATGTTTATTCAGTGGATGCCTTACATTAGTTTTTATATGGTGTTACTTTTTATATGCCATGTATAGCTGGTGGAAATTCTAAAATCAACGGCTTGGAATTTTTCATTGCCATGTAGTTGATTTGTCAAGTTTAAATTAGCAAGGAACTGGTTATGGCCTATAGTAGATTGAAGTAAGGAAGTTTAGCTGAGTATTTTTATCTCCACAGTATTATGCAGTGGAGATGAAAAATACCAGTACTCAGATAACCATTCTTACTTCAGTTAGCTAGAGACAGTATCTATAAATAGCAATTAATCATTCCTGTTGGAAAGTATTTCAGTTTAAAAAAAGGTCAATACAAAATGTACATCGAACTTCGATAGTGGGATACTATGACATCACACACCAGTCCTGCTCTATGCTCCCACTTGGACAGTTTTTTTGTCGACAATCCATGGCTTGAAAGGTAGATGGTCTTTTGGTAGGAAGCAAAAGGACTACTTCAGTTTTACTATGAAACACTTCATCAATGAATTTGCCTGTTATTTTGTAAATTTGACAAGCTTGATATCAGTATCGCCTATGAAGCAGGAAAAACAATACATCCCCCATGTCATCCTCATGGCGGAAAAGTTACACATTTTAACTGTTTGCCTGGAGTACAGTTTTTGCAGGAAATATGTAAAGTAACACTTGTACAGTTACAGCATACATTGTAAAAATACAAGCTATTGTTCATTTTGTAGATCCAAACAAATTTGTTGCCTTCAGTGCTCAGATATGTGTAATTTTAGACATACAGCCATAGAACTGTAGATGCATTAAAATAGACCTTCAATCTGTGAGTGCAGTTCATACTCATGCTGCCTAGATTGTAAGTAGTTTGCTTAACCAACACTCTTACCACTGACCCAAACAATTGATTCACTGATGTGTTTGTCAGAGGTTCTGTTGGTTTCACTCTCTACATGTTCATACCAGTTGTTCCGCTACCCAGTAGAAAGTCGATTCGCCACCCAAGCATTTTCAATACCTGAATGTCTTTAGATGAATGATACTTTGCAGTAATATAGCTACCAGGCGCGTAGCTGCTTATACGCGAGTACGCAGCTGAATCCACATTATTTTGACCAAAAAAAAATTTTTTAGTAAAAAAAATGTGGTTTGAAATGTAGACTAGTTGAAATAAACGAAAGTAAAGCTATTCATCTCCATTTTTATGCTAAAATAAATGGATTTTCGTTGGTCAAGAAAGCTCTCCGGAGGCCCCAAAACGCACCAAATTGCACCATTTATTTAAAAATTTTCAGGGGGGGCATGCCCCCTGACCCCCCTAGATTATTTTGAATCCACATTCTTTATAGGCTAGCTACGCGCCTGGCTACACCAATGTGTGTGTGTGTGTGTGTGGGGGGGGGGGGGCATATAGATTTGCCCTTGTCTGTCCATCCCACTGTCACACTGTCCGTACATAGACGGGGTTTGTGTCAAGTGTCACTCCAAACATATAACTGCTAGAGCCATGAAACTCTCTAAGAATGGTTGTCAGCATGTGAACTTATACACCTGGGTATTATGATGCAAATTTATTGGAGATTGGCAGAGTTATGCCCCCTGATTAAGCAAAAAATAACATTTTTATAAGCAAAAGCTTCTAAAGCTACACACCAGATTTTCTAGTTACAATCACATGACCACCTCTTATCCATACATTCACGCTGAAAAATAGTTCCACAGGTTGTATGAGTTTTCATTGCAATTTCGATAAAAATTATTTGATATTGCAGAATTCTGTTGATTTTGGAAGCATGAGGTATAATTTCAATTTTTTGGCAAATCAAACTGTAAAAATATCAAGTTAGTAATTTAGTATTCATACACAAAAAATTAATTCATAAAATTTACTACGCATTTAAACAATCGTTTGTTAATCGGTGATGTATTCCAAATGCGTGTAATGGGATAAACACGGAAACATACACGAACAACATGCTTTTGACTCTGTTTTGTTGTTTTGTTGACAAATCAATCCGAATGACTAAAATATTTTCCTCTAATTATTGTGCTTAAAATATTTTTAACATCCTTGCTTTTAGTTCGCATTTTGATTAAATCATCAATGTCAATATATTTACCTGTTTTCCTCAAATCTTGACCGAGAAAAAAAAACAACCCTTGCTACATTTATCATGCAACTGTCCATATTTATATAACTATATTTGGATATTGAAATTCGGATTACAGATGGAACGTCCGAAAAATCAAAAATATAAATAATAAGGGACTGATTGTTAAGAAAATGTTGATCATTGTCAGACATGATATTTTCATGTTCATACTAATGAAATACTTCATAATTGTTTCAGGTGAATACCTTTGTTAAATTTCAATAATTTGTTATCAATGATTGTTTCATTGATAGTTGTTCCGCTACCCAGTTTAAAAAAAAGGTCAATACAAAATGTACATCGAACTTCGATAGTGGGATACTATGTCATCGCACACCAGTCCTGCTCTATGCTTACCCATTATGATAATAAAAAATAATCATCAATAACAACTGGTCCTTAACTTTTGCGATACTTCGACAGTATCAAATATAGTCGGCGCATTCTTGAGCGCCAACTAATAAGAATATTCCGAATACACAGATTTAATGTCTAGAAGATGGTAAGATTTCTGTATCCTTACAATCAGGATAGTATCATACTCCCACTGTTAGTTGATTTATTCCAGTCAGGTGATATTATAATCATAACTGCATCTCATAAAGTTTCCACAAATTTTGTTTAATGTTTAATCCAGGTATTCACCATAAAGCATTAGGGTTATCAATTTCATTTTAATCTGATTTTCTGAACGATTTGAAATGAAACCTGCAGGTTTTTAACTCAGAAAAAAATACATTGCTATGAATTTACTGGAGATTTATGTAGAACAAATTAATCTCTTTTACTATATTTGCTTGTAAAGTACTAGATATTTACTCTATGGATTTTTTTTTCTTTTTTGTGCAGTTTTTTGTTTACCTTCTTGCATTAGTTTAGTTTACAGACTTTACTTGTAATGGGTTGTCAAGTGCAGATGATTTGCCTAACTGTATGTTTGTTGAATGTTTCTTGCACAAGAAAATTTCAGTACAGGATGCAGTTCCAAAGTATATTTTCATATAAGCTCATAAATGCTTACATACAGACTGCAGAAGTCTTGCAACCAGTTAGAGTTATCACTCTGATAGACTGGCTGCTCCATTTACCTGTGTCAGCAAGAATGATGTCATTAATGTTCCACTGCCTGATTTTAGTATTGTTTGACCTAAAATTCCACCAATAAGGCAATGGGTAAGTTTTAATGGCATTAATGAACTTTTTACAGAAAATCGAGGTCAGCACACAAATCTCTAGAAAAGTCTGCTATCTAACTTAGAATATATTATTGTTCTGTTATCTTTTTTTTGAGGGCTTTAAATGTCCATGAAGTTGGAAAGATTAATTCTGATTTGTAGTTTTATTTCTGCATATCTGATGGCCTGGAAATTATGGTGGCTACAAAACTTGCCTTATCTACCCAGGTAAAAACAGTCTTGATTCTGTCTGCTCCTTGTGATGGATGCTTTAATTGCCTTTTTCTCAGCAATGTTGCTTCATAGAAATGTCAGGATTGGTTATATTTTCTGTTGGTTGCTGTTATGCCTCTTTCAGGGAGGCTGTCTCTTTTAGATGCTGGTTTATAACTATGCAAAAACTGAAAAATTTAAACGTTTAATTTGCAAAATGGTTAAAGCATGAAATTATCGATTTAAGTAATAAAATGTAGTGAGATAAAATAATACAGAATTTGAATTGGATGACATTATTTAGACAGTAAACCATCAGATGTATTTACCCACATTTTAAATTGCTGACTTTCATGGTTGGTGAATTTAGATAGTTTTGAAAATGCATTTATTCTTAAAAATGTAAACTTACAAGCTTAGAAAAGTTTATGTGCATTCAGTGAAAATAGACTATGAGTTATGTATCTTTACTTGTTTCATATCTGTAACATGTTTGTTTTGCCATATCTACTTATTTATTAATAAAGTCTTTGAAATTCTCTACTGACGTGATTCCATGAATGTTTGTAACCACAGAATTGTTTTATACAGTATGGAAAAAACAAAAACAAAAACCAGAATATTCCTTTTGCGAAAGCCCCATGCACCCCTACTAAACGGTGGCTCTTTCACATTTTGGTGATCTGTTTAAATGAGAGCCCTCGACACTTCCGTTGTAGAGCCCTCGAGCAAAACAAAACTGAAAAAGGTAAGCACGTTTTATAAAAATATACGTTTTTAAAGAGCATGCTTGTTTTTCAAAAATCGAAGAATGTCATGCCACGTAGAACATTTTTCTCATCATTTTAGATGCAGTTTCGATAAGAAATACCCCATAATGACGTTGCTAGAACTTGTACCAAATATCAACTCGTGTGTTTTCTTTTACGAGGAGACACATCTTGAGTGATTTCTTTACCGTGAAATAGATGCTGACCCACATACTCGTCATGTAACATTGTTCCAACCTCCTCTTTGGCTCAGCACTAAAAATATTTCACAGAGCTCGGTTAAAAACAAAATACTCACATTTTTTCAAATGTGATCGAGCCATCGACAATGTGATGGCGCCATCGGCAATGTGAATGAGCCCTCTAAAATGTGATGGAGCCAACACCATCATTCAATAAGTGTTAATACTGTATGTTAAAAAGCACGAAAAAAAGCGACGATCTGATTTCTTTTTTTTTCAGAATTGGTAAAACTTTATTGAAAACACCGGATATTGTTTTGTCTTCAATTCCAGCATCATTGGGTATATTGTTTTTAATGTCTTCTGCTTAGGTTCTTAGGTTTAGATAGGTTCTTCAATATTTGCTACATCGCTATCTGTAAAAATCTCGTCTAATGGGTACAAATAACTTCTTCATCACTGATTGAATGGCTTTCAAGTGAACAATTCAATGTTCTTTTTGATGTGTCTCTAGGTGTAAAATGTTCAGTTGCCGAAAATATTGTCTTTAACATAGAGTATTTGACTTGCTTTGTAGAACTTGAACCTTGGATGCGTTTTCTTTTATTCGTTTTCGCCGATGTGGCTTCGAAAAAAGTTTCCCCCATGTTTCTTTTATTTATGTTCATTGTTTAACTTCTGAGTCGTGTTGCATTGACTTGACGAAATTTTGTTTTTCGTGCTAATCGGTACACTGTTCTTAGTTTACCTCTAAAGACTGTTATCTGTAATTAAACTATGCATATACAATTATAGAGTAATAAAAAACTAGTTCATATGAACGAATCTGATTGAACAATTATTCGAAACATTTCAAGAAAGTAAGTATCAACTCATGCAATTTAATCTATACATGAATTGAATTGGTATAATTCCACAATATTAACACTTAATGAATGATAATGTTGGCTCCATCACATTTTCGAGGGCTCATTCACATTGCCGATGGCGCCATCACATTGTCGATGGCTCGATCACATTTGAAAAAAATGTGAGTATTTTGTTTTTAACCGAACTCTGTGAAATATGTTTAGTGTTGAGCCAAAGAGGAGGTTGGAACAATGTTACATGACGATTATGTGGGCCAACACCTACTTCACGGTAAAGAAATCACTCAAAATGTGTCTCCTCGTAAAAGAAAACACAAGAGTTGTTATTTGGTACAAGTTCTAGCAACGTTATTATGGGGTATTTCTTATCGAAATTGCATCTAAAATGATGAGAAAAATGTTCTACATGGCATGACATTCTTCGATTTTTGAAAAACAAGCATGCTCTTTAATAACGTATAATTTTATAAAATGTGCTTACCTTTTTCAGCCTTGTTTTGGTCGAGGGCTCTACAACGGAAGTATCGAGGGCTCTCATTTAAACAGATCACCAAAATGTGAAACAGCCACCGTTTAGTAGGGGTGCCATGGTTTACTGTTTTCTTTTGTTGTTGAAAAAAAAAGAACAACTGAGATATCCTTTAGTGGCTCTTTTCAAGTTTTCAAAAGCAGGGTTCTGTTATGAAGTGTTATTGCTTTCTTGCGAAAAAGAGCAGTTAGGACAACTTTTTACTACACATTAGGTCACTTAATGATAGCTTACTCCCCATTGAAAACTTAGAAAATAAGAAGAAAGGAAAGAAATATTAAAAATATTTTCAATAGGAGGGTTAATTCTTTGTAATATATATGCTGATTTATATGGCAGGGCAGAAAAAAAAGCCTGGTGTTTTAACCATATTATACTGCATTGATAAAACGGGCAAGTTTGTACCTGGATTTCATGAGGACATGCAATATCTCCATCAAGTCTTGATTGCTAAATGATAGAGTACTCAAGTTGACTAGCAAAAGCACTTAGTCTAAACAGTATTAATACAAGTGTTTAATGCTGTAAAAATACTTCAGGAGAATAATAATACTACAGCTTTTTTGCTAGTCTGTGTGGTAACACCCTGTCTTACTGTTACCAATATTGAGCGACTGAGTCAGAATATTAAGAGATCATAATGTTCATTTTCAGTTTTCATTATATTCTTAACATAAATGGAAACTCGGTGAACAAAGTTTGATACAAAAATATTTCTTTACTCATGATTTGTTTTCCCAAGCGTTTTGGAACGAAAGAAGCCTCTTTGGCCTTCCCAACATTAGGATGAAAATGTCATTTTGAAGTTCTCGAATTTAGTTGCGTTTCTGCAGTTTTCCAAAACACATTGCTCATGGTAATGTAAATCTAGAGCTCAGCATGAGAAATGGTGTGCAAGACAAGGTGTCGTGTATGTCTCATTAGCTTGTGCCATAGAAAAGAAATAAACTGATGATTAATGGAGGGCTTTCAATCAAAACTTTATTGATTTGACCACTAATTAACTCCATCAAGTGTCTGTAATAGAAACTGGTTGTTAGTGATCAGAGTTGATCAGGCTATACTGCAGCCATGCAATCTGCCATACAGCTTGACAATTAACTGGGTTTTTTTTGTTGATCGAGATGTACTTATAAAATTTATCATGTTCTGTGTTAGCTAGTGGTTGATGATACTGTATGTGGCAGAAAGGTTCTAGTTTATTGTTTGCTTTTATTTTTAAAGATTATCTAGTTAGTAAAAATGTCAATGAATATCAAATTTAGTACTCGGTTTTTTGAAGAAAAAAAACAAAAAAAAACAAAACCATTTTGAATTGTTAACCGGTGACTCGTTTGATATAAACAGGTTGAAAGTTTTTTACTGTATCATGTCTTTAAAGGGAGGTTATTCAGATTTAACAAAAAAAATATGATTGAAACTGGCTTTAAATCACAATATAGACAAACAACAAAACAATCCGATTCTAAAAAAACATGGTTCTGTGATTGTAATTTTGTTGAAATATTGTTTATATGTTGTACTTACCGTCATAACTTATAACGTTTCTAATTATGAGAAAATTAAGAGATAAATATTTCTTTGTCAGGTGAGTCTGTAGGTTTTGTAACTTAAATTTATGTTGAAATAAAAAAAAAAAAAACCTTCTGTTCTATATTTTTTTATACGTCTTTCTCTAAGCATAAATTATGTGCATAGAATTTGGTCAGGAAGGGGATGGCTCAGAGTTCCAGTTTGGACTGGTAATCCAGAGGTTGTGAGTTGGATCCCCCACTTTTTTGTTGCTCCAGTGACAGTACTATCTGTCTTTTGGATGAGACATGACAAAGGTGCTATTTAGTGTTGCTATACACTGATTATATAAAAAAAAAGTTAAACAAATATATATACCCCCAGTCTTCACGAATAACTTTTTGAAGCACTGGACATTCGGACCAGCCAAGGCAATAATCTGACTGGACCGAATGACATTTAACTGGACCGAATAATAGCTGTGAACAATGCTATAAGGATGAACAAAACAATAAGACTATGTTTTGAAAAAGAACTTGTCACCACAGTGTTAAAAATAATATTAATTATACTTTGAACTTGCTTCATAGCCTAACAATAGTATTGTAAACTTGTCACCACAATGTTAAAAATAATATCAATTATACTTTGAACTTGTTTCATAGCCTAACAATAGTATTGTTTAGTGAAAATAATAGTATTCAAGGGTTTTTGCCCCTTCTAAGCCGTTTACAGGCGTCTTCCCCTAAGGAAAATTCCTTAAAATCATAGTTTTCCCCTAAAATTCAATTTACATCAAGTTTTTTCTTCCCCTTTTGCAAAAAAAAAACTGCATTAAATTTCCCCAAACTTAAGGGAAGGGCACATTCTCCAACCTGTGAAAAAAGCCCTGGTATAATTGATTCATTTGTACAGGACACTGTCAGTACAGTTAAACTCTTTACCAGGTTTTTATCTCAACTTTTTTCCCAACTTCTGAAAATGCCATATATACATTATATATATCACCATTTATTACCCCTGGTATATATTCCGTACGACTACATCATGTACCATGGTCCATAAATGAGTGTAATGGAATGGATCGGATGTCACTTTCCGAAGATAAAAAAAAGAAAAAAAAAACAGGAAACCGAAACAGAGTTATTTCATGAAACAGAATAATGAAAATTAAGGTGTTACTTTCGGCTGGCTTTTTTCTCTTTACACCAGAAATAGCCTGGTCAATAATTAAAATAAAATATAATATTTATCGCGAAAACTGGAAAGGGAGATTATAGCCTGAGCGCCGGTTATATGTAAACTAAGTACGAATGCGTTATGTTGTAGTTGGGGTTAACGAATCGTTGTTCTATGGAGAAGAATGCATTTTTAAGAAACAATTTCATTTTATTTTCAAAAACACTACTTTTTACTTGTTTCTCAACTTTGTTTACTGTACATGTATTTAGTTTAAAAAAAGCAGCACCAATATTCACTGGACAGTCGGACTACTGATTTGTAATTTTTTACTGGACCGTCAGTCATTTTGGTGGACTGGGCCTTCGGTCCAGCGTCTAAATTCGAAGACTGTACCCCACAACCCACAGTAACTATATTATCTCTGCAGGGGGCATAAGACATATGGGGGAAACACCACCAGTGAAAAATAAACTCAGATAGATAGGTCAGTTAGACATGCAGTTGTTGTATCACAATAAAATGGTAGAAAAATAACATTTAAATTGTAATAAATATTATAAATATTATCTGAGCATTGCTTTTCGTATTATATAATACTACACATTACTTTGACAACACAATATAATTGTATAATTATATTTTGTATTGTATTTCCATATGACTTTTCAACAATGGAAGCAGGTCAGATTAAATAATTGATAAAAATGTGAAGAATCATTGTAAGACTTAACCGTTTAATCATGCAGATACATTACAGATCGTCCAAAAATATTGCAGACCTGCATGCTGAATGAAGTTTCAGCTGTTTATTTAATATGTACTGGAAACTTTAATATTTGCTTTGAATGTAGCTTTGAGAACTTGAGGCCCACATGGAAGATTGGGAAACCAAATATATAGCCTTGTTAGTCTAAGTCTTAACATTACATAATTATTTTGACATCAAAGAAAATCTCCACAGATGTTTTGCTTTTGTCTGTAAAAATGATGTTGTATCATTAATAGGATATGCCATTGTCTGTTTATTGAACCATTTTCAGCAATGTCAGCTGCTGCCATTATCAAATTACAGATTGTTTTCTTTGACCTTTACTGTCGACAATATCTTGTACAAATGCTATTATAGAAAACATTGATAAAGATTTGTCAAGCTTAACAAGTTTTCCTTTTATTCCAGGAGTTTCTATGACAATAGCTTCTAACACGTTTTAAGGAAGAGGACTCTGTTGTATGCAAACTTAATAAGGTAAGTGTAATGATTCATTGCACACCGGCATAATTGTAGAAACATAACCTATGACAAACTTTTGAGGAAATATTGGCTCTTCTGCTCAATGGTTAGAATGTTGGTATACGATGCGGGAGGACCGGACTTCAAATCCCGCTATAAGGGTGCTCATTTCCAAGATGCATTGCATCTTTCTGTTACGAGCTTTCTTGTTCATCAGAGTAACAAAGGCCACTAACATACTTCAAATTGTTAAGATTAAGCAATTAGAACAATATGTTTGTAACCTTTGAAAAGAGTTTTATATGTTTTAAAAGTTTTTATTTAGAAGAATGTCTAGAATTAAAGCCGACATACTTTAAACATTTTGGGAATGGCGGGAATAAGAAAAGTATGTAAATGAACTTGTAAGCTATTTTACCTTTGATAACAGCTGTTTATTCTAAATAAGGATTTAAGATTGTTGCATTTGTATAAAAAAGAGTGAACCAGAATATGTAAGTTCTGATAGGTGAACCAAAAATAATAATATTGTTGCAGTCATTGCCAAAACTGACAGAACTGGAGAAAATTGCAGTGTACGAAAACTGAATAAGGTGATATGTCTGCTAGTATAGTTGATCAACGTAAACTTGGAAAGGAAATGGACCCTAAAGTAACAATTGCATTTAGTCTTGGCTGTCAGCCAGAATACAGTGATTCTTGTTTTCCTGTCATGTTGACATGGTAATAACAAGATAGATTTTATGGTATCAAATTTGTCACCACTATCTCAATCCAGTATCAGTAAAGGATTCTGCAAAACAGGCACTGTGACTCTAGGTATAACTTGTTGTAGAATTGTAGATGATACAAAATTGCTTCATAAAATTTAATTGGTTGTTTACAAATTTGATTAGATGTCTCGGTTACAGTCCCAAAAAGTATTTTCATCCAGATAAGAGTGACAAGAATTGTATAATAATTAAGTAGAACATTAAACTCTCCTGTAACTGAGTTGTAACAAAAGTACTGAAAGCACTGGAATGCAGCAAAGTTATCTGATTGGTATTATATGCCAATATTATACAACAGCTTGGTACCAAGTATGAAGAAATTTTCTTAACCTGGTGAAAGAGAGAAACTTTTGGCTAGTACCTAGATTTTTAATCACATTCTATGAGATTTGAAAATAAAAAGATGTTTAATATAAACACAATCATTCTATTTATAATGAATGCAAAATACTACCCACGTCAAATTGAAGTTTTAAGTTACTTTAACTCATTTAAATGTCGTGACTTTGAGAATCAGTTCATACAGAATTATGATAATCTATTTTTCTTTATTCATGTATAATTTCAATATTTTCTCGTATTGCTTGCTACAAGCTTCTGAAGTAGGGGAATAACCTCCAACAGTAATGATCATATCCATCGGAGTGTTATAAGGTAAATTAATAGACTCCTGAATAGGAGTGAAAATGCTAGTATTAAATTTCTGCAGGAAGTCTTTTACTAAACAAATTTCTTTTTTGACTCAGTGTTACAGAGAAATTTGAACAAGGTTGACATGAGTTAAAAGCTCCTTAGAGCTTTGCTTAAACTGATTAAGTGATAGTTTGTGGAATGTTGAAGTTTTCTACAGTGTAGTTATCAGTCTCAAGGTACTCTCCATGATCAAGTTGATGACTAACCAGAAAAGAAAGGCAAGGCATCTGTATAGTACTCCTGGATGGTAGAAGACACTGTAGGTACATTGTGTCTTTGTCACTGGTATGGCTGGACTGAGATTTGAACCCTGATATGCATGGATGCAAAGCTTCTGCTCAAAGCACTGACAAGTTTACTTTCTCATCTTTGTGTAGGTGGTTCCTGGAAACAAAGCAAAAAAAATGTCTACAAGGTTCCAGTACAGTAACCATAGCTTTTACATTAGCATAAATTCGGGTAAATTGTGCGAGTCAGTGCCTTTCCATATAAATAATTCTTGTATGTTTATTTTCTGTTTAGTGCTTCAACATCATAAAATAAGTTTTTCCATCGGAAGTTAATATTCACCATACTGATATGCAGCTTTGTTAAATTGTAAATAAGTAAATACATCATAGAGTGTGCATTGCATTCGTTCTATTATTTATAAGTCACAAAGTGAAAATGTTACATAGCAGTAGCAATTTAAGTACCTGCAGATTGTCCCTTGTATTTTGTGATAAAACTTTATTCCTATGTTATGTTAGCAGTATTATTATTATAGGTTTTAATTATTTGTAATTCTTGAATGTCATTGTATTCTAGTGGCCTTTCTTATTTCAATCATTGTTGGGTAATTTCATTCAAAACTCAGTGTCTCAGACTGAATTAAGAAATACAGATTTAGTCTTTTTAATTGAAGAAATTCTAAAATCATGTCAATCTTCCAGCCCTTCTTAAAGTAGCACATCTGGCAACTATTCAGTATGTAGTATCAGTCAAAGAGAAGTCAAAAAGAGGAAGTCCTTGCCAGATTTCATTTACAAATTTGTGATTCTTAGAAAATAGCCTGCATGCAGTGTTCCTGTTTGTGATTGTCCTGAGACTGTGTCTATGCTTGTAACAGTCAGTTGCAACTGTCCACTTTGAATGATTGCTAAAACTTAATTGTTTGCTAAAAACTAAATTGATTTACAGGTAAGCTTTTGTGTTAAGCTCATATTCAAGTGATCTTTATTAGTCTAGTTACTAAACTTATGACAGATTATTTAGTTTTGTTTAGTAATTTCATTGGCAAACCAAAAGTTATTTGAAAGATTGGAGTTGTCATTATAATGCATCTCATACTCGCACTGTTTCCAGTTAAAAGTGGTCAGATTCTCATGGTTCCCTCCCTTGTTTCATTATTTAAAACTTCTTATCACACTGTTGACTGAAAGCAGAATATAAGATGAAATTCATTTTACTTAACCAGAATCAGAACTTGCTTGGTCAAGTTGTCATTAAAATTTCTTTTTGTGTGGTATATTAATGTGTTGTTTCATTACTTGTTTTAAAATATTAAAGATATTCATGATTTAATGTGGTGTTATGCGATTTTAATAACTATTTAATGGCCCCTAGGCTGAGATGAAATGGTGTTAGCTATTAAAAGAATACATAAATCTTTCAAAAGTTCTTGTTAGTTGGAGAAGTATGAGTTTTATTGAGAATTGATTAGGTATTAAGTTGCAGGAGATGGGCTTTATTCTAATTATTAAGATAATATTTGGATAGGCTATAATCGGCTGAAACCTTATGATTGTCTGTCGTAAGCTTTATCATATAAAAAGTTTATAGTCAAAATAGCTCGCTTTTTTCTTCTTTCTCACGTAAGAAAAACTTGTTCATTGAAATAGCCTTTGCTACACTTGTAAGAGTAATAATGTTAGTATTGGAAGAGAGATATGATCTGTGATGTATTTCAGCTGTAGAATTACTTTTTTCTCTATGATGGTTTGCTTTTCATCCTTTTAAAAAGATATTTGACATTGACGGGATTAGCATAGATGATTTTGTCATGCTGGACTTATAGTTGACATACACTGTAGAAATGCCTTCTTATAAAGAAGAATTTTGTATTGTAAATATGGGTTGGTTGAATGGTAGACTTCTTCTTTTCTGATCAATAACTTGAGAAAACATGGGCACAGAAACTTCAGGTTTGCGAGGTAGGTTGGGCATGACACTGAAATGAACCATATTGTCATTGGGCCTACAGGGTAAACTGTCAAGCTGACAATGGCCCACACTTTAAAAACAATTTCCAACCAATAGCTTAAGAACAACAGAAGCTTCAGACTTTACTGGAAGATTGGGCATGATGAATAGCTAAACCCTGTTGTTTTCAAGCCCAAAGATCAAGCTAGTCCAGTAAACATAGTCTAAGTAAAAAGAAGCATGGGGGTTGTGAATGGTATGAAAAGTATGCACCCCAAAGCTCAGAACCCTGTATAACCCCAAGGTTGAAAATCTTTGACCCCAAAATTAATACACCAGTCGGAAGGGTCTCCAGTGTATTTGTAATCTGATTGATCCAACTGAGCAAAAAGAATATATTTCCTGGCCATATTATTTTTGAAAAGGCATAATGGTTGAATTTGGTTTTTGCTTTCTTAAGGACATGCGATATTTCCATAGCTTAAATAGCTAAATGAAAGAGTACTCCAGCCTACTAGAGAAAGCATTTTATCTAAACACTACTATTGACAATATAAATTAATGCTCTAAAACCCTAATGGTGAATAGTTAATAGACTTTGTTTCTAAAGAACTGGACTTACCGTCCTCACTGTTTGGGAATTACTGCAGAGAAAGAGAAACTCAGATGATACATCGTACTGAAGCTGAAATAACTCTGTATTACATCAGTACCCTGTAATAACTGTTATACTTGTTCAGCTTTAAAAATTGAATTTATAATGGTTCCATGAAAAACAGTTACTTTCCTTTTTGGAGAAAGTTCATGATATTGTTCAAAGCTGTCAGGAAAATGATAGCAGTCACCTGTAGGCTTGTCTCTTTGTCTTTTTAAGACTGTCTTTAAAGAAGTTGGGTATTATTGTTTTGCTCATATCTGTTGGTCCAAGTGGTTTCTGATCAGTAACTTGAGAACCCATAGGCACAGAGACTTCAGATTTGGAAGTTAGTCTTGTGTAGATAAATCAAAATGTTTTTGGACTCTCTAGGTCAAAGATAAAGTCCATAGGGCCTGCAGTTTGAAAAAGATTTTTGATAAATAATTCAAGAACAAGTGTTCCCAGGACCGCCAAACTTTACAGGATGGTAAGGCATGATAAATAGATGAACCCTACAGTTTTTAGGCCCATAGGAATCAAAGGTCAAGATAACAGGGGCAGCACTTTGAAAACAGTTTCCTATGAAACTCCCCCAGGACCTTCAGACTATACAAGATTGATTGGCATAATGAATAGATTACTGGTATTTCAATAGACCTACAGGGTCAAAGCTCAAGCTCACAGGTGCCCCTTCTTTGTGAATGGTTTCTAGTCAATTATTCAAGAACAAGTTATAGCTCCATGGACCTTCAGACTTTACAGGATCTTTAGGCATGATGAGAAGATGACCTCTTTTATTTTTTGGCCCACAGGGTCGAAGGTCAAGCTCATAGGGGACAGCACTGAAAACAAGTTTCCTATCAATAACTGAAAAACAAATGCATCCAGTACATGGTCAGTAGATTACTTGGATTGTTTTTGGCCCACAATGTCAAAGGTCATGTGGAAGAGGCCTGCAATGTGAAAATAGTTTCTAATCTATAACCTTTGAACTAAATACTGTACATAGATCCCTCAAACTTAACAGGATGATTGGGCATGTGTAGATAAGTCCACAGGGGTCTGTACTTCACAAGTTTGTACTAAAAAATCCAGGAATTGCTCTGTGAGCAGATAACTCCAGATCCTATTGTTCTGTGCTTACCATGCAGAGTCAGTATTCTTGTACTGATCTTGGTAATTTCTGATGTGGATAAAGGAGACATCTTACAGATTTTGTATAGTATTAAAGGGGCTGTGCTCCAGATGACAAAAAAAAGAAAGTTTTCTTGTATTATAAATTTCTTGTAATATTTATGGTTAATGCTTAAAAATTAACCTACTGAAAAAAAATGAGTCAAATAATTACTTTATAAATTGATTTTTTTTCCTTTCAAAGTGCTATACCGTAACGCGACGGTATAACTAAATCGTATAAGATTTAAAGTAAATATCTGTGATATCACATGCGGCGATGGTGGTGACAGTAACAGGGCTGGAAATATTTTGTTAACATGAGGGTCCAGAGTTCAAATCAGGCTGGAGCGAAAATATTTTTTTTTATTCTATTTTGACTTTTATAATCAGTTTTGAAGTAAAATATTATGTTGTCATAATCTCACGGCATCTAAATATATTATTTATGAAAAAAATTTTTTTTATGTCAAATCTGGAGTACAGCCTCTTTAAAGTTGGAATTTAAACATCATAGAAGACCCTTGTCATTTGTTTAATTCCCACAGCTGAAATGTTATGAAGCATTTTTTGTTGAGCCTAACAACAATCACATTTTGATCAGTAACTTCCTTTTGTTTTACCTTTTTGATATGAAAAAATAAATAAAATATGATCATGTATGGGAACTGCTTTTGACTAATTATTGAAGCTTTTTTTCCTTTCATATGCTTACATTATAATCAAATTGTTTTCTCTAACCTTTAATAATGGCAGTGTCTCATACAGATGTTATTGTCATCATCACATTAATAGAGATTTGTTAAGCCAAACATTTATTTAATTAATTCCAGGAGTTTCTATAGCAAATGCAAATAACAAGTTTCCCCAAGAATAAAGATAGGAATAGGCTTCTGTTATATACACACTTTTTAAGGTAGGGATAGGCATTTGTGTATTTTGAATTGTCTGGAAATACATAAAAGAATCCAGCCATGAGGACATGTTAGGCAACCTTTTAACAGCTTTTAATGTGGTAAAACTATTTGCATTTGGAATAAATACCTGCAGGATGTTTCTTGATGACAAGGTGGGGACAGCTATATTTGGTGCTGCCTAGCAAATTTATCAAAAATATGACTGTTTATCAGAAACTGTCATGTAACTATCAAAAGGTTTTTATTGTGGTAGAACTTTCAGCAGGTTCAATACTTCCATGATGTATTTGTTTATTGGATGTATAGACTGTACTTTGGAACAAGGTGTAAAGCAACTAAATATATACACATAAATTTGAAAAAACTACTAAAATTGGAATTTAACTCGCACCCTTCTTGACAGATGATTGAATTGCAGTCATAAAACTATTAGTACTGTGAAATCATTGAAGTTAGGAATAAGCTATAGATTTCGCACAAACAGCAAAAATGGTAAGTTAATTATGTCCTAAGTTCATGCATTTCTAATTACAAATTGTTATTCTAATGAAATGAAAAGAAAGTGAGACAATAGTTGTACTGGTAGTGATTATCCACTGTCACATTGTGTATATGTGTCAGTTTGAGCCATTAATGCTTTGAATAAACACTAAAATTATGCTTTCAACAGCATTCACCAAAAAGGATTTTTTTTTAAATGAAAAACAAAAGAAACAGTGTTTCATCTAAATTGGCCTTGGTTACAATCAAACATTGCATATTTGTTATAGTTAGTGGAAAAAGAACAACGGCTACAACAAGAGTGAGAGGCAAAATGGATTTTTATAATAGCACGGCAATAAGTTTTTGTGTGCACAATAAACAAAAATCTAACCGACATGAACAAATAAGACTTTACAGTAAGTCTCTGGTCAGTGCATTGATGTGTGATTTCTAAAATGTTGAAAACTAAGCATAGAATGAGACTAAAACATTTTGAGCTATAGCTAGATATAAGCCAAAAGATATGACTGATTCTGCAGATGCAGCAGTGATACTTAAAATTTTGACACTGCATCCGTTCAGTTGGTAGACACAATTTGTTAAGGAAGAGGGTCTATTGACTCTCAAGAGTAAATGACTGTGTTTGTGATCACTTTGTAATCAATCTCGGCTGTCAGCCTGACTACAGTGATTCTTGTTTCTCTGTCGTGTTGACATGATGAAAACAAGATAGATCATTCTTACAGCATAAAAATTGTTAGAATTGTCCTAATCCAATATCAGAAAGTGATTCTGATTATATATCAGACACGGTGTCCCCACATATGACTTGTTGTAGAATAAAAAAGGATAAATAATGGTTATGGTGATTGAAAGGTCTAATCTTTTTTCACTACACAAGATTTAATTTGCTGTTTATAGACTTGACGGGACATTGTTATAGTCTCATAACAATAGATTGGATCATTGCAGTGGAACACATTTTTTTATCCAGATGAGACAATTGAGAATAAATGTTATTTCCATGATTAACTGAAAGAAAGGTAGTTACTTACAGGTAATAATCAAAGCACTGAAAGAACTTCAACCTATGGCAAAAATTGCATCTGTTAGAAAGTTATTTTTGTAAAATACCAGCTAGTATGTAAGGCTTAGTGCTGTCAGGTTAATGTTTGGTATTGATGAGGTATCAGTATCAATTGCTGTGTTAAAATCAATTTTGGCCTGCATCTTTAATAAATGAAATTGTTAGATACAAAATCTAACCTGGAGATGGAAGTTTGCCATTGGTTAAAATGGTAGCTGTTATGAGTTTTAGGGCAAAATTCATAATTGTTAGTTGAATTGCCTCTGAAAATAATGCAATAATATTAACATTAATACAATTGCATAATTATGAACATTTTCATTTTATCTGAAATTAAGTCATATTTTAAACTGTTGTCATTGAGAGATTTGAAGAACAATCAACAGGTGTGAAATTCTCTCAAATCTTTGCATATTAGTGTGGGTATAATGTGGAACCATCTGTTGTATTTTTATGTGGCCTTGACCCCTGAATGACTTGACCTCAAAGGTCTAATTGTCAAAAATAATTAATATTGGTCATAACTTGCTTATTACTCAACAGATTTAGTTCATGACTTTGAGTTCAAATTGTCCATAAAAAACTTTTTTTGAAAGATCTACAATTTATCTTCATCTGGTCCTCAGCTCTAGCTCAAAGGTCAAAGCAACACTTCCAGTGACATTCTTGTTTTAAAGCACTATTAATATGTATTGAAAATGTATCCATTAAAATTCAATTTGCAGATATGCCTTAAATATTATTTCATTAAAGCTGGTTTAGAAAACATTTTCTGGGAATAGTAAGTGACATTTTGTTACATAATTTATATGCTATGTTTTATGCAAGTGTAGTTTCAGAAGCTGTAAAATCATTCACATTAATTGTTCTTTGCAAGTGATCTGTAGACTACATTGTACCAATAAATATCTATCGTTGCTTTTAATGAGATTCCAAAACATTTGTAGTGTATATTGAAAAGCAAGAAATCACATATATATTTATTTAGGGAATCAGGAATGTATGGATTTGATACTGTCGGACATTTTAAGCTGAAGAAATTTCTTAGTTTGATCTGTTAAACTTGCTAGTATTTAGCTCCTTTTAACAACTTTTGACGTGTCAAGTTGTAGAATTTGTTAACAGAAAAGCTTTAGTTCTATCACATTAGTTAAGAATTGATCATTATGCACAAAACATTAAATGTGCTGAGATAGACTCATCATTAAGGTGAGAGTTTTAAAAAAAAAATTAATTTTAAATCTAGCATCAAATAAGATTAACTATATAGAACTACCCTTTAGAAGGTTTTAAATTTCGTTCAAGTCAAGCAAATGGTTATCTCCAGCCATAGTTGCGAATAAGATAATTCAACACAAATTGCTAGGACCAAAATTGTTAGAGAAATGCAACAACAGTTGTCATTGATTTTTGTGTGTGTGTAATTGATATATATTCTGTGTAACACCAATGTGTTAATGGTTCCAGGTTGGAATAAGTTATTTAATTTGCTTAAAAACTTAGCATGATGCCTGAAGGTCCTAATTATGTGTGTTTGAATCAAGCGTGAGGCAAGAGTTCTCTCTTAATTTTCATTTGGAACAAATGTAAGCAAGAAAATTCCTGTTTAACCTGGAGTATTCAGCATGCAAAGGCAAACAGTGTATTACTTTGGCAAGATAGCTTACTGAAAGGCAAGTGAGAAATGCTGGTCTTTGGCTCTGCAACGTTATACATTTTGTTCATAGTTTTTGGTGCAAGATTGAATGTTTCATTGAATTTTCATGATACAGTTTTGTTTGCTCCCCAAGACTCTTTTTTAATTCCTAAAGACCATATCTATACTCTTAAAAATACAGATAAATGGTTTTGTTGAAGCAACTGAGCAAGTTTCAGCTGTTCTGTTCCATCTCACTAAAGGACTCGTATAATTGTACCTCAAGTTTACATTTACATCTAGAAGACTGTTACCAAGTGGTCACATTTTTGCCTTAGTTGTCATGAAACTCAGTCAGGATGTTTGTCCCAGTGATTACTCATACGAGTTCGAACATGGGTTATCTGGGATGAAAAACTAGGTCACAAAGACCAAAAATAGAAAAACCTTGTTGACAATCTAGAGGCTACATTTTCAGTCCAAATATCCTGGAAACTTGTCAGAAAGATTGTTCCAATAATTTCTACTCGTGTTAGAATATGGGTCATCTGGAGTAAAAAACTAGCTCACAGAGCCGAAATGTGAAAAACCTTGTTCACACTCTACAGGTAACATTTTCAGCTCAAATATCCTGGAAATTTGTCAGAAAGGTTGTTTTGATTATTTCTAGCTCAAGTTCGCATGTGGGTCATCTTGGGTCAAAAAGTAGGTCACATTGCCCAAAAAAAGAAAAACCTTGTTAACACTCTAGAAACTACTTTTTCAGTTCAAATATCCTGGAAATATGTCAGAAAGGTTGTTTCCATAAAGAGCCCAAATATGGAAAAACCTTGTTAACATGCCAGAGGTTACATTTTCAGTCAAAATATCCTAAAAATTTGTCAGAAAGGTTGTTTCAATGATTTCTAGGTAAGGTTTGAATATGGGTCATCTGGGTTCAAGAACTAGGTCACAGAACCCAAATATGGAAAAACCTTGTTAACACTCTACAGGTAACATTTTCAGCTCCAGTAACCTGGAAATTTATCAGATAGATTGTTTCAATAGTTTCTAGCTCAGTTTTGTATATGGGTCATATGGGGTCAAAAACTAGGTCACAGAGCCCAAAAATAGAAAAACCTTGTTAACAATCCAGAGGTTACATTTCCAGTCCAAATATCCTAAGGTTTTAAATGATTTCCAGCTTAAGTTCTAATATGGGTCATCTTGGGTCAAAAACTAGGTCACAGAGCCCAAATATGGAAAAACTTTTTAAACACTCTAGAGGCAACATTTTTATATATAGACTTAATATCTGGATATTTGCCAGAAAGGTCGTTTCGATGATTTCTATGTCAAGTTTAAATATGGGTAATCTGGGTTCAAGAACTAGGGCACAAAGCACTTGTTTGGAAAAACCTTGTTAACATGCCAGAGGTAACATTTTCAGACCAAATAACCTGGAATTTTGTCAGAAAAATTGTTTTGATGGTGTCTAGCTCTGTTTTGAACATGGGTCATCTGGACTCAAAATATAAGTCACAGAGCCCAAATATGGAAAAACTTAGTAAACACTCTGGAGGCTACATTTTCAGTCCAAATAACCTGGAAATTTGTCAGAGGGGTTGTTTCCATGATTTCTAGCTCAAGGTCGAATATAGGTCATCTGGGTTTAAAAACTAGGCCCAAATGGAAAAACTTTGTAAACACTCTAGAGGCAACGTTTTCAGTCCAAATGTCCTGGACGTTTGTCAGAAAAGTTGTTTCGATAATTTCTAGCTTATCTTCGAATATGGGTCGTTTGGGTGCAAAAACTAGGTCACAGAGCCAAAATATGAAAAACCATGTTAAAACTCTAGTGGTTACATTTTCATTCCAAATATACTGGAAATTTGCCTGAAAGGTTGTTTGGATGATTTCTAGCTCAAGTTTAAATATGGGTTATCTGTGGTCAAAACCAGGTCGTAGAGCCCAAATATGGGAAAACCTTGTTAAAACTCTAGAGGTATTATTTTCAGTCCAAATATACTTGAAATTTGTGAGAAAAATTGTTTCAGTAATTTCTAGGTTAAGTTTGAATATGGGTCATCTGGGGCCAATTAATCAGGTCCATAACAATTTTGTTAAAAGGAGTCATACTCAGGTGAGAGATCTAGGGCCATCATGGCCCTCTTGTATATGGATACATACAGCAAGTTTTATGAAAATGTTTCTGTGCATGAGCAGCTCATCATGGCCATCTTTTTTCAGATATTGATTAACGATTTGATGTCATTTAAATTAGTTACTGTTGAAAGGGTTTTCAGCTGATATCAAATGGTATTTAGCTTTTAAAAATACAACTCCTTGAACAAGTTGTTAACTGAAGTAACAGTTTTATGGGTAATTGTTAAGGTGTAGAGTTGTTATTATTTACTAGTCTATTCTGAAGATAAACAAAAACTGTCATTGAAAGATGACAATGTCTCCGAAATGGTGCTTTGACCTTTGAGCTGAGGACCAGATGAAGAGAAATTGTAGTTCCTTCAAGGTGAAGGTCATAGAGGGATCAAGGTAAAAAAGGGTGTATGTGATCAGATGAAGATTGTAGATTTTTCAAAAGAAATGGTTTTTTTTGACAATTTGACCTCAAGGTCAAGATCATGTAGGGGTTAAGGTCAAAAATATATTTGCATTTGGATGATTTCTCCCAAAGTGTTATGTGTAAACATGAACTTAACTTCTTTAATGGTAAAGAAGTTATGGCCTGAGTATTAAGAATTTTTGCCAACTGAACCTTTTGAGGTCAAGGTCATTTTAATATATGTCAGTGGGAAGGTCTTATCTACATAAAGGGGTGTTGTTTGCAAGTATGAAGTAAATCCATTTACTGATAAGGAAGTTCATTTACTAATTATGAAATTATGGGCAATATTTAAGCTTTCTGACAATTGGACATGAGAGGACAATCGTTATTCAAGGGTCAAAGTCACAAAAATATATGTCATATGGATGGTCTTGTCCAAAGAGGTGTTGTGTTCAAGTTAGAAGTAAATCCATTTACTGACAAGGAAGTTATTAGCAATGTTAAACTTATTTGACAGCTGGACCCTAGGGGTCAAGGTCATTCAGGGGTCAAAGTGAAACAAATTCATGTCGATGGGAAGGTCTTGTCCAAAGGGGTGTTGTGTTCAAGTATGAAGTAAATCCGTTTACTATTAAGGAAGTTATGGATTGGACGGAATGATGAAATGACCAGCTGACAGACAGAGAGGTCAAAAAACTATGTGCCTTCCTTCAGGGGAATAAAAATGGTACAATGTATGCCAGTTCCAAATGAACATACGTTATGTCTTAACTTCCACTGTAATGTGTGGCATCAAAATTTAGATATGCCGTTCATAGCAACTTTGTAAATAAAAATTTTATCACTCAGAATTTAGATATGCCATTCATAGCAACTTTGTAAATAACAATTTTATCACTCAGAATTTAGATATGCCATTCATAGCAACTTTGTAAATAACAATTTTATCACTCAGAATTTAGATATACCATTCATAGCAATTTTGTAAACAACAATTTTATTATTCAATATTTAGATATACCATTCATAGCAACTGTGTAAAGAACAATTTAGATAATTATGCCATTCATAGCAACTCTGTAAACAACATTTTAATCTATACAAAATTTAGGTAATTATGCCATTCATAGCAGCTCTGTAAACAACAATTTAATCTATCAAAATTTAGATATGCCATTCGTAGCAACTCTGTAAAAAAAATATTTATCAATTTTTTTTCTGTTTAAACATGCTATTCATAGCAGCTCAACCTTCTGTAAACAACAATTTCATCTATCAGCACTGAAAAAAAAAAAAAGATTAGTTTTGATAGTACAAACTGAATCTACAGGTGAGAGATAAAACTGGACATTTTGACAGCATGTTAGTTTTATGTACTTTGTTTTATCATTTCAAAAATAACAAAAAAATGGTGAAGGAAATTTGATGGAAGCGAACTTCAGCATACAGTGATCATTGTTAGCAGTAAGGCACAAAGATAATTATACTACCTGGATTTTTCTTGAAGCACAAAACTCATTAAATTTTATGGCCTTTAAAAACAATATTACAAGCCTGGCTTCTGTCTTTGACACATCTTATGAAAAGAAAAGTTATGGCATCTTTGAATCCAACATTAGGTCATCATAGGCCCCACTCACTGTTGAAAAATGATAGCAAAACTGATGTAACAGGCAAAGAAAAACATGAGGAATTCTGTCATGAAGAATGGTTGGTTTGTGTTCTGTGAACTGCTGATTGATATGGTAGGTCAAAAAATACATATTTGAATCTGTTAGCTTCATCATATAGCAGTGTTGTAATAGCTGAGCTTGTACCTGGATTTCATGACAACATGCAATATTTTCATCATGTCTTCATTGCTAAATGATAGAGTACTCAAGCTTACTAGCAAAAGCACTTAGTCTAAACAGAATTGACTGTGGCATTTTATGCTGTAAAAGAACCTAGTGATGCATAGTAATAGACCTTGTTTCCTTTGTACCTTGTCTGTGTGTTTATACAAAAGAATATCTGAATCAGTCTTTGAAGGAAATCATTCAAGTTATTTTTAGCTCGTCTAAGTGAGCTAGCTTTGAGATTGGCTATTGTTTTAGCATCATTCCATCTGTCTCTGTTGTTAGCATTTTAGCTCGTGATTATTCTAGAGGCAGCATGCTTGATCCTGATCATGTGGCTCCAAATAGGTCTAAAAGCTGATTGTGTCAACTATTACATTGAAAACAGTACATGTGCTTTACGAAAGGTGTTTTTTTGTTGTTTTTTTGGTTGTATTTTTCACTGCAACACCACAGTTAACAGTTTTTCTTTTGTTATGCTCAGTTCCTTAGAAACTTTGTAAATGAAATATAGTTGTATCATTAGGTAGACACCTTCCTTTGTCAGCTTAAGGAACCTTTGTCCACTCAGCTGTCACCAGTATCAAATTGCAAATTATATTTTCTTTTAACTTTTCTAATGATAAAGGTCTTGTACAAATGCTATTATTTGGAACATTGATAAAGATTTGTCAAGCTTAAAATATCTTCATCTCATTTCAGGAGATTGTATGGCAGTAGCTTCTAACACATTTTTCCAAGAATAAAGACTACAGGGATTCTGAAATTTGCAACTTTATCAGGTAATGGCAGGCATTGATATAGTTTTTAATTGCTTTTAAGTAATTCACAAACAATGCTTTATTCAGTAAAACTCAGTTAACAGTTGAAACACTTGCATGACCTGTTTGTTGGTTGGGTAATATCTTGATACTGTACAGTAATGTCTGTAAATTAAAACAAACAGAGCAGAATAACAGGTCAGACATTGAAGTGTATGGCGATGTAAACATAATACTGAAACCAATGTTTCACTGTTTTTGGTAAAAGGTCAGCGATAAGTCTTTCGAGTAGCTGCAAGCATAAGCCAAATGTTTTGTTGTTACATCCTAGTATTAAGCAGTTATAATTGGTGTTCTGTACTTAAGAATAGCTAACACTGGAAAAAAAATCAGTCTGTGCTTTTGAGTTTTTCATTGGTACCAGTTGCCTGTACGACTAATGCTGCACAATGAAAAGTTCACTTGTGTGAGGTTGTGGGTGATAGTGCATGATACAGAAAGCATCTCTTTCCAGAAACACTTTACCTTACATGCCCATAGTGTATAGCAGAGATGTGAGGCCTTTGTTAAATGTCTCATCTAAGACACTAGCATAAGGAAAGGTGGGGATTGAACTTGGAATTCCTGGATTACCAAAGGCCTGTACATTACCAATGGACCAGTGCTACACACAAAAATAACAGTGAACTTCTATTGAAGTGATATTAACATATATTGAAGTAATAAAAATGCAGTCAGACTAATTGTGCAATGGTTGATATAACATTGATGCATTATTTGTGTTATAATTTTGACTTAACTTTAGTGCAGCAAGAAGCAATTTGTGAAGGAAGAGGGTCTCTCAGATCCCAAGATTAAATGACCATGTTTGTGATCACTTTGTAATCAATCATGTCTGTCAGCCTGAGTACAGTGATTCTTGTTTCCTTGTCATGTTGACATGATGTAAACAAGATAGATCATCCTAAAGGTATCAAATTTGTTATCCGTTTCCTAATCCAGTATGAGAAAGTGATTCTGATTGAAATGCAGACACTGTGTCCCCATGTATAACATGATGTAGAATGGTGAAAGATAAATAACATGATTGAATTCAGTACACAAGATTTAATTAACTGTTAATGGATTATATGTTCTCAAAAGAATAGACTTATACGGTGGAAGCTTTTTTATCATGTTGTGAAACTATTGTTTTCTGTGATTAAAAGGAAGAAAGGGAAGAAAGTTAGGCTTAATACATGGATTATAGCAATCTGCTACACCAACTGACCACTTACCAAATATGGTCATATGGGCTTGCTTGATGTTTTCTCATCTCCATTTCTGCTTTTAGTGTAGACTAATTGGAGTAAAATAAAATGAAGAAAAGGCTTTGAGGAGAGAAAGGATGCATATTTTTACATTACTATTACTTTGTAAATCATTCTGCATAATTTATATTCTTATTCTAATTTTCTGTCCCAGATAAAGAAAAAAATGATTTCATTTTTTGTTTTTGTTTTTTGTAGTTCATATTATATTCCATAAAGACTTAAGCCTTATAAATCAAGTTTCTTTAAATATTTTTGTTATGTTTTTTCTTTTTAACTGAACTATATTTAACTTTAAAATATGTCTTTTAATGAAAACAAAAGGGAATTAGTAATTGAGATGTCAGAAAGTATAATATCCTATTACTGAAGCCAATAGGTTCAGTGGAAGTAAATTAGGTGCATAAGCTGTAAATTTATTTAAATTGTTATTTCTGTTTTGTCATTAAACTTTCCCATAAACTTCTGTTATTTTATTTACTGGTTATGCTCTTTCATTGCTTTTAGATATTGATTACTTGTCGTTTTGCTCTTCTATACCCAGATGTTTAATTTGTTGGTTTAATTGAGTTTAACCCTTTACTCCATAGATACGTGTTTTAACGCATATGCGACCAGTGCAGATCCAGATCAGGATCTCCACTGTTCGCTTTTATATCCATAAAAGTATTTCTGACTAAAAAGCGAACAGTGGAGATCCTGATCAGACTGCACGGATGTGCAGGCTGATCTGGATCTGCACTGGTCGCATATGAGATTTAACACTTAACCATGTGGTAAAGGGTTAATGCCCAGAAGCAGTCAACCAGTGTTTCTAGGAAGAACCAGTACTAGACTGTAAGAACCTGCCAACTTTTCTGACATAAATGGTAATGGTCACTAGCAGGGCTTGAACCTATGACCATCAGTCAGTAAGAGGTTAAGTGATTTGAGGTCAGTGACTTTGACCACTTGAACAGGTGGATAGGTGTGATTATTATTCTTGGCCATTTTAAGGAACTCTTTATATGCCCATTTGAAAAAAATGGTCATATTATGGGAATGCCCATGGCAGGTGGGTGGGTGTGCGGGCAAGCTGATGGTTTCCAGTTTTGTCCAGAGCATATCTTCTACTTGCATGGTGGGATTTTAGTATTGATACAATTGTCCACCATCATGAGACATAGTGTCGCGCGCATGAACCAGGTCTCTAGGTTCACGATTGTGAGGTGGAGTGTTGCATGCAAAATTTAGGTCTTTTTGGTCAAGGTCACACATAGAGATCAAAGTTCAGATAAAAATATGAAAATGTGTGTATGGACAATTTAGTCACCATGAATCGAGTGATTCTATCACATTTGTTTACCATCAAGAGACTAAGCATTACAGGCATAATATAGTTCCATATATGCATGGTCCAGGTGATTAGAGATGATGAAATGTCCAGATTTTGTCCAGAGCTTATCTTCTACATGCATGGAGGGATTTTAGTATTACTTGATACAAAGTTTTACCATCATGAGACGTAGTGTTTGAGTGCATGAATCAGGTTTCTAGGGCAAAGGTCAAGGTCACACTAAAAGGTCAGAGGCAAAGGTCAGATAAAATATGAAAATGTATGTACAGACCATTTAGTCATCATGAATTTAGTGATTCTATTACATATGTTCACTATCATAAGACTGGGCATTACACGCATAATCCAGTTCCATATATGCAAGGTCAAGGTGATTAGAGATGATGAAATGTCCAGATTTTGTCCCGAGCATATCTTCTACATGGAGAGATTTTAATATTACCTGATACAGCTGTTCTTGCATCTTGAGATGTAGTGTTGAACGCATGTCTCTAGGTAAAAAATCCAGGTCACACTTAGAGGTCAGAGGAAAATGCTTTTCTGGAGCAAAACTCCTACATGCATTGATCAGATCTCACCAATGACTGATAATTATATTAAGAGGTGTTACAAATTGAAATTATGTTATTTACAGTATTTCACAACCAAACACTTAACCCAAAGTGAGAACAGAAGTTCTTTAAACACTGCCGCCGCATAATAATCAAAACATAATTATTTAAATCTTCACTGCAAAAAGGATATGATAATCAAAATTTTTTAGCAAAGTATACCTTAAATGTGGACACCAAGTAAGATTATCATAACTAGTTATTAAAACATAACAAGAAGCAGCTAAAAATATTTTTTTAAATGTTATTTGTGGAGGTTAGTTCTAGAGAAAAATCTACCAAAGCGTTCCTTCATGCTGTAGGGAAATGCATAAGACTTAAAAAAAAAAGACAAGAAACTTATTGGTTCAGGTTTGAATTAAGAAGAGCGGGCTCAACATTCTGCCCGTGGGCATGTCTTGTATTTTTATATATAGTGGCACAAATGTCCACTTTGTGAGGGGAAGTGTCCTGCATTTAATTCAGGTCCCTGTGGCCAAGGTCAAGGTCACACATAGAGGTCAAAGATCAGATAAAAGTATGAAAATATGTATGGACCATTAAATCATCATGAATTAAGGGAGTCTATCACAAATGTTCACCATCATGAGACTGAGTTTTACATAATTTAGGTTAATATTTTTACCTTGCCTGTTTTCGAAGAAAAAGTCGAGCTATTATGGTCACTGAGTCGTTGGCAGCAGCATGCAAAAACTTAAATGTAGCTGATTATTCATAAACAAAGTTTGAGGAAAGTAAAATCTACAATACATAAAACTAGTTAGCAGAATTTAATTAATACACAATGGATTATGTTTTGTACTAAAATGACTTGCTTACTTTAAAACGACTTTCAAAAGGGTTTCTCATGTTGCAAAGATTTTACTTTCTTCTTTTATAATATTTACATGCTAATAAGGTGTTTTATTCCATAGTGTATTAATTAAATTCTGCTAGTGTTATGTTTTGTAGATTTTACTTTCATCCATTATATATGTAATAATATCTACATGAAAAATATGTAATAAATTTATTTATTTATAAGTTATTATTTGTTGTTACATATACTATGACAATTACAGAACAAAAGGTGTTAAAACTAGATCCACAAATAGGGCCTCAAATAGGGCCGCAAAGAGGGCCGCAGAATAAGGATCATCACACAAAAAGACCATTTATAAAATGTTTATCAGGCAAAAATCACAGAAAAGGTACGTTATCATAGTGACATCCGATAAATAAAACAGACGTGTGATGGTGCTGCCCCACAGTGCTCTTGTTGCAAGGTAAAGCTCACTAGAGTTGATGAAATGCCCAGATTTTGTCCAGAGCATATCTTCTACATGCATAGAGGGATTTCAGTATTACTTCAGATTCATTTAAAATGTATGTTTCACTATCCAGCACTAGGAATAGTCAAACTTGCTTTCCTATTAACACCTCTTTATCCATTATGCACACATCTTCACCAAAAACTTTTGTGACAGGCATATTTTGTGACAATGGCACTCTTGTCATAAATTAAACCCTTTTATGTATATGTAAATTTGGTTGTAACTCATTATTATACCCCTGCACAACAAAGTTGTGGGGGGTATACTGGAATCAGCTTGTCTGTCTGGCCATCCGTCCCACCATCCGTCAGTTTTTCCTTGTCCACCCAATAACTTAAGAATCCTTTGACCCACAGTCTTCATATTTGGTCTGGATATTGGTCATGGCCAGTAGATGACCCGTGTGGATTTTGAGGTCACTGGGTCAAAGGTCAAGGTCACAGGGGCCTTGACTAAAAAAACTTTTTCGCCCAATAACTTAAGAATCCTTTGACCCTCAGTCTTAGGTCACTGGGTCAAAGGTCAAGGTCACAGGGACCTTGACTACAAAAAACTTGTCTGCCCAATAACTTAAGAATCCTTTGACCCACAGTCTTCATATTTGGTGTGTAGGTTGGTCATGACCAGCGGATGACCCCTATTTATTTTGAGGTCACTGGGTCAAAGGTCAAGGTCACAGGAGCCTTGACTAAAAAAAGTTTGTCTGCCCAATAACTTAATATAATTAAGATTCCGTTGACCCACAGTCTTCATATTTAGTGTGGAGGTTGGTCATGACTAGTAGATGACCCCTATTTATTTTGAGGTCACTGGGTCAAAGGTCATGGTCACAGGAGCTTTGACTTAACAAAGCTTGTCCGCCCAATATTTAAGAATCCTTTGACCCGCAGTCTTAGGTCATTGGGTCAAAGGTCAAGGTCACGGGCCTTGACTACAAAAACTTGTCTGCCCAAAAACTAAAGAATCCTTTGACCCACAGTCTTCATATTTGGTGTGGAGGTTGGTCGTGACCAGTAGATGACCCCTATATATTTTGAGGTCACTGGGTCAAAGGTCAAGGTCACAGGAGCCTTGACTAAAAAAAGCTTGTCCGCCCAATAACTTAAGAATTCTTTGACCCACAGTCTTCATATTTGGTGTGGAGGTTGGTCATGACCAGTAGATGACCCCTTTTATTTTGAGGTCACTGGGTCAAAGGTCAAGGTCACAGGAGCTTTGACTGAAAAAAGCTTATCGGCCCAATAACTTAAGATTCCTTTGACCCACAGTCTTCATATTTGGTGTGGAGGTTGGTCATGACCAGAAGATGACCCCTATTTATTTTGAGATAACTTGGTTAAAGGTCATGGTCACAGGAGCTTTGACTTAGAAAAGCTTGTCCGCCGAATAATTGAAGAATCCTTTGAGCCTCAGTCTTCATATTTGGTCTGGAGGTTGGTCATGACTAGTACATGCCCCCTACTGATTTTGAGGTCACTGGGTCAAAGGTCATGGTTACAGTAGCTTTCATTCAAAAGCTTGACCTCCCAGTTATGTGGCATAAATTAGTAAAAATGACTTAAATCCATTAAAAACCAAATGTAATTCATTGTTCTTCATTAAGGGCTGCAAAAGTTCAGAAGATTTTCATCACTTTGATCAAGATTACTTTATTATTAGTCAGTCCAATAAATCATTTTTAATTCTACTGAAGCAGTAAAACAGAATACGGTTTTTCTTCAGCTTTGAAAAAAGAACACTTCCTTCCTGTTGGTTGTATTTAGCTAGCTTGTTGAGTATTGTTTAAACTTTTAAAATATTGAAGATTTTAATTCAGGATTTGAAATGGTGCTGTGTCATTTCGATAACTTAAGCCAGGATATGATGTTTGCTATTAAAAAACAAATCCATTTTTGAAATATTTCATGTAATTTGTGGAGAATTGATTAGGTATTTAGTTTCAGGAGGTTCTTTTTACTGAAGTACTGAGATAATATTTGAATAAACTCAACTAGTATCATGACTGAATGAACAGAAGACTCACTGCAGAACTATTGTAACTGCTTGTTAATTAAGACGGTTTTTGCACTGACCCCTTGGAAAGCTCTTGGGTTCATTTTGTTGCAGTTGGAAGCTTTGGTCATATGCTAGTCTTAGGTTGAAAAAGCAAGCTTGAGGATAATTCCCTGCTTGTTTATTTTGACAGACTCTTTGTTTTCCCAGACGATTCCCCTCCTGTCATTTTGTTACCATGGACAATTCCCCTCCTGTCATTTTGTCACCAGGGACAATTCCCCTCCCATATTTTTGACATCCTGGAAAATTCCATTGGGGTGGACAATGCTCCTCCTGTTCTTTTCTGAGCAGGCAATAATTAATGTCCTTTATAAATAACAGAATTACAGATGCCTAATACATTTTATTCGGCTGATTTCTAATTTGTGACATATCATATTAAACAGTGGTGTATATTTATTTCAGATGTGAAACTAAATAACCATGCATCTACTTGATAGTCAGTAAGGAAAATAAAAAGTACCCATAGATACGTTCATTCTGATCAGTAGAACGGGGCATGTTTTCTTGTGTTGTAAATTGACCTTCAGTCTTTAATGACCTTAAGTCTTTTTTTGATATTAAAATGCAACAAAAAATTTACCTTATTTCTTCAATATATAATTTTTGATACAATCATCATCATCACTGTCATCATTAATAAAACAATATAGTTGCCTATGAGTTTCTTTTGTTTTACATTTATAGACAGAAGAGTAAGTGTATAAAATGCAGTTACCGGTACTAAAAGTAAGGTGTGTTCGTTGTAAAAATTATTTTGAATGAACAAAATGTCATTTCTCAACAATAAATTATTTATCTTTATAAAGCACATTTGTAAGTGGTCACATGACTTAAAATATGTTACACTTAATGTGTTCAGAACTCATTTATCTTTTTTTCAAGTCTTATGCATTTCCCTACAGCATGAAGGAACACTTTGGTAGATTGTTCTTCAGAACTAACCTGATTCACACATAAGTTTTTAAAAAATTTGTTGTCTAGAGTAAATACTGCAATTTAAGATATGCTTTAATAAATACATGTAGTTATGATAATCTTACATTTAAGGTATACTTTGCTAAATAATTATGATTATCATATCCTTTTTGCAGTGAAGAAGATTAAGATAATTATTGTTTTGTTTATTATGCAGCGGCAGTGCTTAAAGAACTTCTGTTGTCACTTTGGGTTAAGTGTTTGGTTGTGAAATACTGTAAATAACATAATTTCAGTTTGTGTAACACCTCTAAATATAATTATCAGTCATTGGTGAGATCTTTGATATATTTTGATTAAAATTACAGTAATATGTCAAACCCATCATTTAATTAACAATAGTAAAATTACAGTAATATGTCAAACCCATCATTTAATTAACAATAGTTTTAAGACTAATAAACAAGAGGTGCATGATGGCCCTGGATCGCTCACCTGAGTACTTTGCATGAGGGTCTACTGTTAAGCAAACATCAGATGCAACATTACATTTTGTAAAAGGGCATGCTAAGGAACATTTCTGTAAAGTTTGGTTAGAAGTGGCCAAGTGGTTTAGGAGAAGATGTCATTTGAAGCCAGATATTGACAAAAATCTATTTTTAGCTCTGGCGGCCACTTTGATCAATGGAACGAAACCATTTTAGCAGTTTTAATAGAGGGGTATGTAAGGAACATTTCTGTGAAATTTGGTGGAAAATCACCCAGCTATTTAGGAGGAGATGTTGTTTCAAAAATTTTCTATTTTTAGCTTTTGCAGCCCTTATGTGAAATGTAGCGGAACGGTTTGAGCAATTTTAGAAGAGGGCATTATAAGGAACATTTCTGTCAAATTTGGTTTAAAGTGGCCAAGTGGTTTTGGAGAAGATGTCATTTAAAGCCAAATATTGAAGAAAATCTATTTTTAGCTCTGGCGGCCACTTTGATCAATGGAACGAAACCATTTTAGCAATTTTAATAGAGGGGTATGTAAGGAACATTTCTGTGAAATTTGGTGGAAAATCACCCAGCTATTTAGGAGGAGATGTTGTTTCAAAAATTTTCTATTTTTAGCTTTTGCAGCCCTTATGTGAAATGTAGCGGAACGGTTTGAGCAATTTTAGAAAAGGGCATTATAAGGAACATTTCTGTCAAATTTGGTTTAAAGTGGCCAAGTGGTTTTGGAGAAGATGTCATTTAAAGCCAAATATTGAAGAAAATCTATTTTTAGCTCTGGCAGCCATTTTGTTTAATGGAACGAAACCATTTTAGCAATTTTAATAGAGGGCTATGTAAGGAACATTTCTGTGAAATTTGGTGGAAAATCTCCAAACCGTTTAGAGGAGATGTTGTTTGAATTTTTTTCTATTTTTAGCTTTTACAGCCCTTATGTGCAATGGAGCAGAACAGTTTGAGCAATTTTAGGAAAGGGCATTATAAGGAACATTTCTGTTAAGTTTGGTTAAAAATAGCCTTGGGATTTAGGAGGAGATGTCATTTAAAGTAAAATGTTGACGACGGACGACTGACGACAGACGCTGGACACAGGGTGATCACAATAGCTCACCCTGAGCATTTGCTCAGGTGAGCTAAAAATGGGAGGGAAATTGTCCGGGGTATCAAATGAAGGAAGGGGAATTGTCTGTACTAACTAAATGATGGGAGGGGTATTGTCCGGGGTAACAAAAATCTGTCAAAATAAACAAGCTGGGAATTGTCCAAATGCCACTTGAGACATATGCATTTGGTAAGGGCTTATAGGAAACTTGAATTTAAGGCTGCAAGGAGATATTTTATGCTTCATTTTGTGTGCTGTAAATTGAGAACCACTTCTGTGGACAACAATCGCATTTGACTGTACATCAGGTCAATGATCATGTTTTGACAGTACATCTGCAGCTGGTCAGTGAATGTGTTTTGACTGTACATCAAGTTTTGATTGTACACCAGGTCAATGATCATGACTGTTATGACTATACATCAGGTCAATGATTGGGTTTTGACTGAATATTAGGTCAGTGGTGGTGTTTTTAATTTACATCAGGTCAATTATAATCATGTTTTGACTGACTACATCAGGTCAGTGATCGCATTTGACTGCACATGAGGTCAGTGATCATTTTTTGACTGTACATCAGGTCAGTGATTGCATTTTGATTGTACATCAAGTTAATGATCACATTTTAACTATACGTCAGGTCAAAAACTGCCTTTTGACTGTACGTAGGGTCAGGTAAAGAATCATGTTTCAACTGTACATCAGGTCTAGATTCATGTTTCAACTGTACATCAGGTCATGAATTGCATTTCAACTGTACATCAGGTCAACAGAAATGTAGTTTTTAGCTAAACTAAAACAGGAAAAAAGTAACATCATTGTGTCAACAGTTTAAATACATTATATAATGGTCTGTTAATGTTTTTTAAAACAGACAAAGATCTATTTTTATTGTTAAAATAATATGATAAAAATGGCATGTTAAAAAAGCTTTGTTCAATTAAATGTAAAGTTATAAAAAAAGCAGTTTTTATTATAGTATTAAATATTAATTAATGTTCTGATGTGAAATGCTACTTTTAAGAATTTGAATTTCTACAATGACAGTGCTTTACAAGAACCATTCAACTATACAACCTTCTTTGTGTATTTTGCAGTGTAATGGTAGCCTTAATGGAATTCGCTGCATATTATTTAGATAACATGGAAATTTCACAAAACAATATAGTCTCTGAATTGTAAAAAGCTCTTATAGAATTTTTGTATGGTGGATTGTTTATACAGTAAATCGAGCAACATTTTTAGATTTCATTTAGTCTGGCTATGGATATAAAATGTATTGATTCGTCATTTGACTTGTTGATTTCAGTTGCATAATTACTTTTTTTGAGTCGATGCTCTCAGATTGTGTCTGTTAATAAGTACAAATGAATATCATTATAATGTAATAACAGACCACCAAGGGTATAAAGTTTTTAAACATTGAAAATTAAGAATGCATGTAATGAACATGGCTGTCTGCAGAATGTGACTTGCTGTTTTGCAAGTCTGTTGTGCTGAAATACAATGACATTTTTATTGGTTTGTCTGGGGCATAACTTAAAAAACTATTGGAGATATCAACTTGAAACTTCATTGATAAATAGATCTTATTGAGGAGAAGTGCAGTGCTAAAGAACCATAACTCTCTTTTGAATAATTTTGGAGTTATTGCCCATTGTAATTTTTCATACTTAATTTTTGTCCCGGGCATAACTCGAAAACAAAAAGTATTGTAGGTATCAGTTTGAAACATCATATATAAATAGATCTCATTGAGGAGAAGTGCAGTGCCCAAAAACCATAACTCTTTTTTTTCCCCATAATTTTGGAGTTTTTGCCCTTTGAAATTTTTCGTACTTAATTTTTGTCTTGGGCATAACTCAAAAAGTGTTGGAGTTATCAGCTCGGAACTTCATAGATAAATAGATCTCATTGAGGAAAAATGCATTGCCCAATAACCATAACCTTTTTTTCCCCATAATTTTGGAGATAATGCCCTTTTAAAATTTTTCATACTTATTTTTTGTCCATGGCATAACTTAAGAAGTATTGAGGATATCAACTTGAAACTTCATAGATGGATAGATCCCATTGAAGAGAAGTGAATTGCTCAAGAACCTAACTCTCTTTTGCACTGTTTTTGAGTTATTGCCCTTGGTAATTTTTCATAATTGATTTAAGTCTGGGGCATAAGGTAACATGTTCCCATGTATCAATACCCTAAGTGGCATGCAGGGGTATTAGCGCCAGGACAGTGGCAGCTGTTCTAGTTTTGTTTGGAAGATGTTTAGTTTAAAAAAGGCCAAATGCAGTTATTCAGTCCCTAGGGTTATGCTTGATTGATGCATTACTCAAAAGTCTATTGATTTTATTATAACAAAACCTTCTTCATTGAAGGACAACACTGACAGAAATTTGTAACTGTTTGTGTCAGGATTTTGTCCAGCCAGTGTTATACTTAATGTAAATGTTCCCAGATGAATTATGTCATAACTGATAACCATCCTTGAAAGAATAGTTCACTGTACAGGGCTAAAACTGTTTCATGTATTGTAATACAGAATAAAGAGCACTTGCAGTAGTTTGAGTTACCTCCCTTCAGAAGAAAAGACCTCTGTCATGTTGTATGGTATTATATAATAAGGTTAAATTTGCATTTGAACAGAGTATACAAGTATTAAGTCATAAAATGACAGAATTGAAAACCTGAACTAAATGAAACTGTCAGCCTCAGCCCAGGCTTCTCAAAAAGGTAATTGACTTAACATTTAATTCAAAGTTTTGTTCAGTGATGGTTTATAGTTTGTCTATATGGAAACTCATATTTTCTCTTTACAGACTTGGGCTGTATTGTTTGGTGTTTGCTGATTGATTTTGAAGGTTGATTGTGACAAGGTAAAACATTTAAATATTATGAGTTACATTTAAGAAGTGCTGCAGTATATACTCTGGCTTTTATTATTCGATTTTTTCCAGAGTTATTGCCCTTTGTTTAATTTTACTTAACATTTCTTGTGTGTGCAGCTCCTCCTACATTTCTCATGCTGTTTTCACCAAACTTACGCACACAGAATGATCATTATCAAGTGCTGCAGTGCATATACTCTAGCATTTGCGATTTGATTATTTTTGGCATAATTATTGCCCTTTGTTAGATTTTACTTAATACCAAGATTGTTAAAATTATGCCCTTTGGCATCATTAATGGCCCTGCCCACTGGGGTTACATGATTTAACATAGGGTTTTATAGGAAAGATTAAAAAAATCTTCATTTTTTAAACTGTATACCCTAGAGCTTATATATTTGTAATGTTGCATTGTCTAGTGGATATAAACCAAGCTTGTTAAATTTTGTCCCTGGGGTCAAAATTGGCCCCACCCAAGAGTTCTATTTGTATAAATATAAGATCCTCGAAAATCTTCAATTCAAAACCTGTAATTTTGCTTCTGATGTTTCCTCAGCAGCAGGCCCACAGTAAAGTACTCAGGAAAGTGACCCAGGGCCATCATGGCTCTCTTGTTAGCTTGTCTGTTTTGAAGAAAAAGTTGAGCAATTATGATCGCTGCGTCGTTGTTTTTGTCCAGCAAGAACTTTAATGTAGCCCATTAGTCAAACAATTTGAAAGTTATCAATATGAAACTTCAAATGCTTGCTTATCATGACAAGAGGCATTTGTAACACAAGGGGCATTAATCTGAAAGCTAAATTTTTGGAGTTATGTCCCTTTTTAACTTACACTTTTGTCAAAATTGCTTTTTAAGTTGAATGATCAAAGGTATCAATATAAATCTTATCAACATCTTGACTTGAAACTTCAGAGGTATATAGACCTCCTTCAGGAGTAGTGCACAAGAACCATAACTAAGGCCCTAATTGTCGACATGTAAAACAGACAAGCGTTGATGTCGCTCGGTGGAGCTTGTTTCAGATTCATTATGATATAAGCCAAATTTCTTCACATTTAAAGGACTATATGTTTTTCAGTAGTCTGTTCAACAGTTAAACTGTTTTTGACATTCTACATGCCTCTTCTTACATTTTAAGCATCTTCTTTATATGATCTTCTGTCATCATTTGAGCATGGTGGGGCATTTGTATCCCATGGACACATTTCCAGTTTAAAATGTTTACACATGTGAAATTCACGTTCTAGAAACATTGTCAGAAATGAATAACAAACCCTTGTATCAGGAAAAAATGTGTAACAGTTGTTCTTTTGCTGTTATCTTAACCTGCAAGTTTTAATGCAAAATTCATTCAAATTGAATAGCAAAAACAGAAATGTCTTTTAATTTGGCTTTAAAGCAGTAAAATGGTAAAATGTTGAAAAATTTAAGTAGCTGTAACAAGTTAACATTGAGCTTGAATACTGGTAGTAAATTACTTGATTTCAATTGTGTTTCTTTCATTCAATGCTGCTCAATACAGTCCCTGCAAAAGAGTGAATTTATGATTGCCTTTTATGTATTTAACTCATTTTGACATCCCTGTTAAATTTGGCTATTTGTCAGTATTACTGTGATATATTTGTCACTTGGGACTTTTAGCCTAATGGAATTGTCAGCCTGAGATCAGCATTACAGGTTTGTTGGCAATGGTGACTTAATGACGCTTCAAAATTTGCACTTGTCTTTCTAGACAGTACCCATTTTACAAAAAGTGAATATTTCTCTTGTTACTTCATTGTTGACAGAAGTCCTAAAATTGGTTAATTGGTTTGATAATTGATTGTAGCAAAGTAGTTCTTAAAGACCCAGTATCACATCGATTTTACTGATATTGAAAAATGATTGAAATGATAGGATACTGATGGAACCATGATCTATTCACTCTAAAACAATGTTGGCATATGTCTTTCTTTTGTATTCAAGTCATTTCTTGAAAAAGCCTTTCTTATATTGTTTTTGAAAAATTACTGCATGTTCATTGATTAAAAAAAAAAAACAGAGTAAGGAATGGTTTTGGTACAAATAAATATCAATTCTACTGGTAAGAGATCTAACTCTACTTACAATTTTGATCCTGGGACTTTAAGTTGCTGAAATTGAATGTTGTTAGAATGGTTGATGATAAAACTAGTAATTGATAGGCAGATTGTTGTAAAGTAGTTCTAACATAGATTGTTGATAAAAGATGTCCTAGAATTGATATTGTTGCACAGTTTTGAAATTCAGTGTTGGGTAATTACTTATCAATATTAAATGAAGTTTATCAAAGGGTTTGACACGTCATGTTTTATTAAAATTAGCATGAATTGGCTGCCAATATAATATTATTTCATTTTTATAAATTTTTTGTGTGTAATTTGTTATAATGATAGCAGGATGCAGAGTTCTTGCATCTGGATGTCACATTGTAAACTTGAATGTTCCTTTGAACCAGGTTGGGTGTATCGCTGTCAGCGATCCTGATTGTTCACAGGAAATGTTAATAAGCAGAATTTTTGTTTTGAACATGCTTACTTTACCTTTATTGCTGAGAAAGTGAATTCTTTCAGATTATATGAATTTCTCTCAGTGAGAGTGCCCTGAAGTCCTAGCTAGCGATGAGAGGAATGTAGCTGTTGGGATTTGAAACATCTACTGCAGTGTTTGAACCTGGTTAGCAGTATAACCCTACACCATAGCTCATCCTCTGCAGAATTATTCATAAAGTTAGCACAAGATTGCAATAGGGTCCCACATCTAGAGGAGAGCACTCTGTAATAATCATCCTGTCCTTGTGTTTGCCTGTCCATCCCCCAATATTATTTCTTACTCCTTACTGTAACTCTGTTGTGCATGATGGGATTCAGGAATGATTTAGCTGAAACGAGGATGTGTTACACGAAAGAATTTCGGGCCAGGGGATGCCATATGAATTTCTTGCATTTTTGCTATACAAGGAGTTTTTGTACAGACCATGATTTTGATTTTATGATTGAATTTTAAAATAGTCTTAATTTGTATATACAGGCACTAGACTTCATGTAAAAATGTTTACCAAATTGAGGTGGCAGTTTTTGGACCATGTCAATCCAGTTCGCTCCCTTTGTGGACATTTCCATGATGGTGGAGGGGCTAATCTGTGATACCTCTAGTTTCCGTATAGATACCCAAGAACTTTTAGTGAATATGCTAAGAGGATTTAAAGTCTCCAGTACTTAGTACTTAATTAGCAACCAGTCCTGCGTAAGACTGTTTCTGCCTCATTGAAGTTTTTCCAAAGACTAAAGAAATACCTAATGATTGATATAATCTATGGCATGACTGATTACTTTCTCTCATTCATTATAGGGATTTTGTGTAAGTTTCCCTTGTGATCATTGAAAATATAAGCATGGAAAAGACTCTCAGGAAGAGTTAAGCAGGATAGAAAATTAATAATGAGAAATCAAGAATACAATAGAGGAAATAGGCTCTGGTAAAGACATACAAATTCAAATAAAGTATGGTCTTAAACTAAGCTGAATGGATCCAAGCTCTAAAGACTTAAAGAAGCAAGTTCTCAGCATTCAGCAGTTCTCACTTTGAGGGGTGTAACATTGCTCTGTCAAGGGTGTAATAAATACACACCGCAAATATATTTTATGATGGTGATACTTTCATATCGATTTTTTCCCAGATAAACATTTTGTAAATGGTCTTTTTAGTTCACCTGAGCTCGCAGTGCTGGTGTGAGCTTTTAGGATCAATGATTGTACATCATCTGTTGTCTGTCGTCCACAATTGTTTCAAATGACATCTCCATACCCACTGGTAGGGGTTTGAGGTCACTGGGGATAAGGTCAAGGTCACAGAGGTTAAAAGTGGTGGGTTTTTTTACCTTACATCATAGTTTTATGCTTTCATTTGATTCAGTTTCAACCGAACCTTAAACAAATATATATATAAACAATAGATCTCCTTTCTTTTACAGAACCAACATGATCCCATCATGAATTCCAGAGGTAAGGGCAGGGGGGAGGCATCTTTTGCTATGTCTTCATGATAATGGTTCCACAGCTTTGAAAATCTTACAAACTGGCTTGATTTCAAAATAAATTCATAACTATAATCAGGGTGTTCGGTATACTCTGAAACTCAAGGGTCAATGACCCATCAGATAAAACTTTCAAGGGTCAAACTGAGATTCTGAAGGGTCAAACTGAAATTTTCAAGGGTCAAAGTAATATTTACAAACCTCTTTAAATTCAGGTTAAAACAATGTTTATAACACCTCATTAATCTGTGGGTTTTTGGGGGTTTTTTTACAGTTTTTGGGGAAGGGGGTCAGTGCCCATTTGGTGGGCCAATTGGAACTATCATTACGACTATCACTAGTATTCTTCACCAAAAACAAAAACAAAAAAACAAAAATTGTAATCGCATGTGAACAAGGCCCTAGCCTTTTTTTTCCCTGATTTAGGTTTCAACTTATTACTGGCCAATGTCAATACTGACTGTTTTAGGCAGGTTAGAAATTATGCCGAGTTATGACTGTATGTTTAAATTTTCTTAGACGCAAACTGGTACTTATAATCAAATTATGACCACTTATCTTTATAAATTAACTGTATGTTGTAAGTTTGCCTTGTAAAGGGTCTCAAAGACTCTGTTTTCTATAAAAACTAAAATACGACGATGTCGCGGAAATATATGACAAACGGAATTTATCCGAGATTTTCACTCGCTGCTTCATGTTTTATGAACTTACTATTAGCTGTTATTCACATAAAACGTAAAGTAAATATCTTGAAGCATAACTGAGTGCATAGGCAGTCAAAAGTAATGCTATCAACCATCAAAATTTCGCATATTTTTTTCTCTTGCCGATGAGGATTTTTTGCCGTTTCTCGGGGAAAAATATATACTCCGACAGGTGGGGAAATGGGTCAAATGTCGCCACATATTTTGGCCAAATGTAACACTGTTAATTGTATTTCATGTCAGACTTTGGTATCAATTTTTTTCTATAACTTCTCGCTCTCAGATAATGACCACGTGCATGTTGACCGCTGATTGGCTGAAACCACTTTAGTGTGGAAAATTCGCCCCGCCTACTTTGAAAATCCTTTTCAAGTCTCTTTAGCAACAACATTTATTGACATTGATTGACAACAAGCAAAGTCTTCATGCAGCCGTGGATATTTCTCACGAGTCAAATATGACTCGCGGGCTGATTTTATGACGGGTCAAATGAGTGTATTTGAGAATTTTCACGGGTCAAGACCCGAGACCTCGGGTCAAACGAACACCCTGATAATTATGAAACTTAGCAATGGGACTCAGGTTAGCAGTTTAGAGCCATCGTGGCCCTCTTGTTGTTTAAGTGGCATATGTGAATTGCTTGCATGTGACTGGCTATGGTATACTTTAGAGTCATAAATTGCTTTTGAATTATTTACCATTTCAAAAGAGATCATCCACTTATGTTTTGTCAGTTCAATTAAAACTGTTTTAAAGTCTTAATGTATATTGCTGAATTCAACAGAGCTGATGTTCCAAATTTTAACTTCTAAAGCAGTAAAATTAAGCTGAAATATGGATAACGGATTACTGTTAAACATTCCATTTCACAGTTATGACAACCTGTGATAAAATTCATACCTCAGTTAGGAGTTTGACCCTTGAGAACAGTGAAAGGGGGTAAATTAACAAGTTGGGACCATAAAAACACATTGAGCCACAGAATAATTTCAGTGTTGTGGCATTTGAGCCATGTTTATTATTTCAGTATACAAATAAAGGAGAAAAAAATCAGGTCCAAGTGTCATCTTCGAGCCATCAAGGAAATCAAATGAAGTGAGTTGGAGCCACCCAAAAAAATGTTAGACTGACCTTAAAAGTCCTTGAATTTGTTCAGAAATGTTACTGCAGTGGTGGCCTTTTATGGAATACCTGGAAGTCATGTTGGTTCATTAAAGAAAAAGTTTTCACTAACTGACTGTATGGAAACCAGTTTGAAAATTTTCTCATAAGAAACCTCTGGCCAAGTTTCAAAGTTATTTCTTGGAAATATTCATTTTGTGGACCTTTATCATACTTGTTTGAGTTTAAAGTTGGTTAAGAGAATTTTTTGACATACTGATCTTTGCTCTATTTTTGGAAGTTACATCATGGAAAAATTGAACAATTAATCTACAATAGTTCTCAGGGGAGCAATAAAAGGCCATCATGGCCCTCCTGATAGACAAAAAATTCCTATATTTATGACAGTTAAATTTTATTTCATAGTGCCAACCTAGAAAAAGTTACTAGCGCTTGCAAAACTGATAACAGTTTCATCGGTAAAAAGTGATGTTACGATGTTTATTTCAGTAGCTTAAACTGTCACTTTACTGATCATCCAATCACATTGCAGCGAGGCAGTTTTCTTAGGTACACCTGTCAATAAAACTGCTTCCTGCAATCCACCTGCAGCCAGAAAAAATGTGCCTGGGCGGTGCCAAAGTTGCTGTGTAGTAATTGTTGATGCGTTGCTGCCGGAAATCTTCACTCGATTTTTTTTTTCCTAACCGCTTTTCCATTTTGTACACAGAATGACACTTTTGACAGGTAAAAGGCGGAGTTTGAAAGAAACACATTGGGCGGCGTTTTAGTTGATTTTTGATAGGTGTACCGACGAGTCTAATTCTTCACCTAACAGTGTAAACTCTAACCAGTTTTGCAAGAGGTAGTACATTAATTGATTATGACAAAATGTTTCTGTATGATACGTATGATACATTCAAAATTTGCAAAAGTGCTAGTATTTGGCTTGTTGATTGTTGGCTTTGTATTAACTTGGAAAAATTTAAATTTTCCAGACATTCAAATTTTCTTAAAAGATCAAGAAAAATAGAAAAGATGGAATATTATGTTCAAACTGTTGTTTTGCACTTATCTTAGGTGGAGGGCTGGGTAAATTGCTTTAACTTCAAAAACATGAAAATAAGCCACACATACCTGTCATAGCATGGAGCATGGGGGATAATTGACAGCTGGCATCCACATGATGGAATAGTACTTGTATTTTGATGCTAAAACTTAAAGGCACAAATATCAGGTGCAGTGTGACTGTAGTTGATTTATATAGAAAGGTACGGTGTTAAACAAATAAGTCTTCAGTACCTTTCATTGAAGATTTGTAACTGGGCATACTACTGTAATTCCTTTATTCTTTGTTTATTGTATAATGGCATTCTATATGCAGAATTATTCAGAGCAGTGGGTTAGATTTAAATGTTGCAAAATATTGTAAAATCATTAACATTAAAGTGAGACTTAAATATTTCATGGATTTGTTTAGGGAATTGAACCTAAAATTTTAAGTCCCAAGACTGAATGATAACAGTGGTGCTGTTGCATTAGGTATGTGCAAAAACTTATTCTACAATTTACAATCTGCTGAAGATTATACTATTTTGCATAAACCTTGAAATATATTGTCCATGCAATCAAAGAATTTCGCAGTATAAATGAAACACAAGTGTAGTTTCCATGCTTATATATGATACTATGTTACTCTTGACAGGTGTTTAATTATTTTTAGTGTCTGAAGTTATTCTTCTCATATTTATGATATTTTCCTGACACTGACAAATTTTCTTCTGCCTGCTATCCACAGTATATACCACTTATTATTTTAGCTATGTTGTAACACCGACAATGCTGAGTTATAACTTCTTATTAAAACTTATGATGTAGTGAGCAAAAACTGAAACATCCAGCTTTATAAATCATTGATGTGTTCTATATTAGTAAATATTTATGAAGTGCATTTGGAATATTACACTTACTTTCAGAAATGGTTTTAAAATTAATGCATGTTTGAATGTGGAGAAGATATCTCAAACTCTTGAAGTCATCGAGTCATCAGTTACTGTATTGTAGTGTCATGAAAGTAATTAACTGAGTTAAGATTTTTTTCACCTCTGGAGTCATTAAGATTTAAGTGAGTACAACCTTACATACTGGTCATAAGAGTAATTGATGTAATTGAGTTTTAAGTTATTATTGCTTATTATTAAAGTCTTGAAGTTTACCATAATGATGTTTAGGTACTATGTGAAGTCTGAACTTACTGCAGCTTTGCAAGATATAATTAACCTGTGTTCATGATCAAGTGGTTAGGGAAGCTGACTTCAAATCACTGATTGATGGTCATGGTTGAAGCCAAATTTACCAGTACCATTTATGTGAGAATGTTGTAGTTTCTATTGGAGAATTGGAGTCTGCTACTGTTGCTTCCTATGAAGATGGTTATGTAAACTGCTTGGCTACTCAGTATGTCTTAAACTGTTTGATATACATCTGCCCAAGGTTTATTAGAGACTGAGACTTTATCATCTTGCTGGCAAGTTCAGGTTCACTGAAAGAATGAATGAATGGTGTTTTATGGCCCGTCGACAACTATGGTCTTTTTGGGCACAAATAATATTGTATAAAAAAAGAACTAAGAAGTAACTATTTTGTTAAAAAGTTGCTATGATGTAAAGGTCAAAAGTTGTCGATAGGGTTCACTGGAAGAGTACACACAGTGCCTTTTTCGTTGGTCATTCGAAAGGCATTCTTTCTTGTATAACAGGGATTTTGTCCAGGCATATGCTGTCTGTGTGCTGTAGTGAAAAAGATTATTCGTTTTTTTGTGTGTTTTAGGTATGGATCAGGTGATCTAGCATGAAGGTAATTGCTGTTCGAGGGAATGGGATTTTCCTGATCACCTAATGTCATACCATGAATGATGCTTTTTGTATACAGTGTCTTGAATATCTTTTGTTTAGCATAAACATTTTCAGCTTAATTTCTTTCTGAATAGTGAGTGGTACAATCATTGATGTCACTATTGACTATAATCAGGGAGTTTTGTGACCTTTTACATTGGAGTGGGAGGACGTGAGCAGGGTAAAAATGTGTGATAGGTCAATCAAAATTTGTGACTTTAGTAAGTTTCCAGAGCTTGTTGTGTCTGTGTGCACCAGTGACTTAATTAAAGGAAAGGCCTGGAAAGATCTTCATTTTTTTTTTGTATTGTCTGAAGGTTCATAAAAATGTTAATGGCTGAAAATTCTGAAAGTTACAAAAAGATAAGAGGAAAGTGTCTGCTAGAAAATTATTATGTTTGGTGATGATTCATAAAGGGGTAAAGAGCTTAGAATGTAATTCTTTTGATCTTCTTTATTAGTTCAAGTCTTGGATATGAACAACTGTTCTTTTAGTGTCTCTTTGAGATAATCAGCAGCCTTTTGGCCATTAGTCTAACCTTTTGTATGACTGTCATAAATTTCCTCACTGGCACCGTGTAACCTACATTATTTTGGAAATTTGTCAAGGAGTTCTTACATTCATTAACCAAAGGCGGACTACACACAGTGTTGGAATTTTGTGAAGCAAGTATGCAAAATACTAAATACCTTTGAAATGATGTACTATAGGATTGTGACCTACCTTCTTGCAAACTATTTTTACTGCAAGAAACTGATGTATATTTATGTAGACCTTGTCAGAACTCTGTAAGAACACTTAGTTTATGTAAAGAGACATGCTTCTTCAACTTAATGTTCTTAACAGATTGTATATTACTCAGTTTTCTTAGAATCCAGTAGAGATGAAAGATGGCAGATAATCTGTTACATTCTCAGGTAGGCTATGAGAAATTGCAGCTTACATTTAATAAGAAAAACATTGCTTATTTTTTCCAGTGTTTTTTAAAGAGTCAAGGGTTTGTACTGGAAAAGTGCTAGTTTGGTATTTAAGACATAGTTTTAAGGTTTGTACTAGAAAAGTGATTTTTTTTTTCAGTTGAGGACAGTTTGTGCGCTTTGAAGTGAAAGACTGGGATATTTGTTTACAAGGTAAATCATTTGTTCCAAGATATTTCTCTTGATGCCATGTGTTAGGAAGTGACCAGTAATAATGGAATGCAGTAAAAATAAAAGTCATTAAAACTTAATGTATGCTCATGAAAATACTTGCCTAATAGTTTGAAGAAGTAATGCACAGGTACTCCATTGCTGATTATTGTTCCAGACTTAAGGGTTACATAAAAATCCCATTAGTAAGGGAAATACCTACACCTTTCAATTAGAGCTTTTCTAATTAATGTCAGTTTTTCTTGGCTTAACTTTATTGAATTTTAAGTAAATTGTACCTGTGATTAATTTGGAAACATCTGCAGTATATCAATGGTTTCAAATGTTTCCACTCAAATGGTTTCTGTAATTAATACAAAATAAATGCATGTCATGATCTTGAAGTCAGTAAGAAACAGCTGTTTCAGTAGATATTGTAGCCAGCTGGAATTTTTGAAATATGATTGATAATTGAATAATTTTAGATATTTACTTTTCCTGAACTTAACAGAGTCAAACAGTCTTTAATTAAGATGCAGAAAGTATTTACAGGGCTTGCTAGGCAAACCAACTGTAATAAAATGAATAATAATTATATAAAAAAAATCTGTATAATCACAATTTTCATGCTACAGTTGTTCAGCTTAGCTCAGATAACTTGGGAACTTCTTCTGCTTATGTTCTGTGCTGGGATAATGATAATTTTAGACTTTAAGACCCTGACAGTGGGATACATAGCTTAGACTTAGAAGCCCTGACAGTATAATGTGTAGCTTAGACTCAGAAGCCCTGACAGTGGGATGCATAGCTTAGACTCAGAAGCCCTGACAGTAGGATAGCTTAGACTCAGAAGCCCTGACAGTAGGATGCATAGCTTAGACTCAGAAGCCCTGACAGTGGGATGCATAGCTTAGACTAAGGGGCCCTGACAGTAGGATGCATAGCTTAGACGCAGAAGCCCTGACAGTGGGGTGCATAGCTTAGACTAAGAGGCTCTGACAGTAGGATGCATAGCTTAGACTCAGAAGCCCTGACAGTGGGATGCATAGCTTAGACTAAGAGGCCTTGACAGTGAGATGCTTAGCCCAGACTTAGAAGCCCTGACATTTTGATGCCTAACTTAGAAGCCCTGACAGTGGGATGCATAGATTATACTTAGAGGCTGTTACAGTGGGATGCATAGCTTAGACAAAGAGGCTCTGGCAGTGGGATACATGTCTTAGACTTTGAAGCCCTGACAGTGGGATGCTTAGCTTAGACTTATAGGAAGTGGGATGCATACTTAAGATGGGAGTGACAGTGGGATGCATACTAGTGTCTTAGATTTATAGGCCCTGACAGTAGGATGCATAGTGAACCCATTGCTGAGTTACTATTTCTTTTCTTCACAGTGTTGTTTTAGTTCCTTGCAAGATTTCAACATATTTCAGGGCTTTTTAAAGTCTGTGTTTGATTTTTTCAGAAGACAAAATAAGCTGATAACAAATCAATAAACTTATGATTAATTGCTAACTGGCCTTTAAGTTAAGCTATTAACTGGCTCCAATTGGGGTTTGGTACAAAAGAATAAAAGAAGCTAAAAGGAAGGAATGCTACCAGTTTCTTTTGTGATTGAATTACATAAATATATCAGTTTGTATATGTTTTTATAATCACCTGTTACATTATCTTGGTGGAGACATAAACCATGATCCCCTGAAGAGAACACTTCTTTGGTTTCTCATTGAAACAGCAAATCACACTGGACTAGCAAAGGGGCTTGAATTGCTGGTCTTCTTTTGTGAAGAGACTGAACACAGCAAAACAGAGTTGGTAGCAGCTGTTGACAAAGAAATATATGATGTCAGTTGTTACTCTGTTTTGACTAGAAGCAAGATTCAGTAAACACCAAATGTACATGTTCTGATTCTAGGCCTTTTCCAAGGCTGTGTATGTGGTTTTGTTCAGCTCCAAGGTTGCTTTGACAAGTTTGGTATCCTGGTTATGTGGCTCATTATTATAAAGAATATGAATACAAATGGTAAAAGACATGATTAATTTGCATCAGTTGAAAGTAAATAATTTGTCACATATGTATCAACTGTAAAAATTATTACAATTATTAACTGTTTGGCAATATATTACCAGCTTTTTGGCTCACCTGAGGAAATGCTCAGGGTGAGCTATTGTGATCACCCAGTGTCCGGCGTCCATCATCAACAGTTTACTTTAAATGACATCTCCTCCTAAACCACAAAGCTATTTTTAACCAAACTTTACAGAAATGTTCCTTATATTGCCCTTTCCTAAAATTGCTCAAACCGTTCCACTCCATTGCACATAAGGGCTGCAAAAGCTAAAAAAAGAAAAAAATTCAAACAACATCTCCTAAACAGCTGGGTGATTTTCCACCAAATTTTACAAAAATGTTCCATACATAGCCCTCTATTAAAATTGCTAAAACGGTTCTGCTCCATTGAACAAAATGGCTGCCAGAACTAAAAATAGATTTTCATCAATATCTGGCTTCAAATGACATCTCCTCCTAAACCACAAAGCTATTTTAAACCAAATTAGACAGAAATGTTCCTTATATTGCCCTTTTCTAAAATTGCTTAAACCGTTCCACTCCATTGCACATAAGGGCTGCAAAAGCTAAAAAAAGAAAAAAAGTCAAACAACATCTCCTAAACAGCTGGGTGATTTTCCACCAAATTTTACAAAAATGTTCCATACATAGCCCTCTATTAAAATTGCTAAAATGGTTCCACTCCATTGATCAAAATGGCTGCCAGAGCTAAAAATAGATTTTTGTCAATATTTTGCTTCAGATGACTTCTCCTCCAAAACCACTTGGCCATTTTAAACCAAATTTGACAGAAATGTTCCTTATAATGCCCTTTTCTAAAATTGCTCAAACCATTCTGCTCTATTGTACATAAGGGCTGCAAAAACTTAAGTAGAAAAGAAATCAAACAGCATTTCTTCCTCAATGGCATGGTAATTTTCCCTCAAATTTCATGGAAATGTTCCTTGAATACCCCTGCTTTTAAAATTTGCTTAAATGGTTCTGCTTCATTGAACAAAATGGCCACCGGAGCTAAAAATAGGTTTTCTTCAATATATGGCTTCAAATGACATCTCCTCACAAGCTGTTATCATGAAATTGCCTCTGCCTCATGGATTATTGTGTATAAAATATGAGATCTTTGAATATCTTCAGTTAGAAAATGTAATGTTGCATCTAATGTTTGCTTAACGGTAGACCCTTAGGCAAAGAACCCAGGTGAGCAATCCAGGGCCATCATGGCCCTCTTGTTTTGGGTTATCTTCTGGATGAAATTGATACAGTTCATGGTTGTTATACAATGGCCAAATATGATAATTAATGGTTGTTACACAATGGTCAAACCATATAGTTCACTAAGTCAAACAAGAGAGTTCATGGTTGTTAGACAACAGTTAAACAGATTTCATGGTTGTTTAAGACAGTGAACAAACAAGATCATTCATGGTTTTTAGACAACAAACAGATTCCATGGTTGTTTAAGACTTTGATCAAACATGAAAGTTCATGGTTGTTAGAATGCTCAAACATGATAATTCAATAGTCAAATAAAATTCATGGTTGTTAGACAATAATTAAACAGATTTCATGGTTATTAAAAAGTGGTCAACCATGATAGTTCATGGTTGTTAGACATTGTTAAACCAAGATGTAATATGCTTGTCAGACAATAGTCAACCATGATAGTCCATCATGTAAAATAAAAAACATTTCCATGGTTTAGGTTATTTGTGTGTTTGACCATGTTCATTAAGATATCACATAAAACAGCATGGTGTAAAACTAACATCAGATATGATAAACTATGGTTTTAGGCAATGGTCAACCCTGATGGTACATGTTGAAAAACCATGTACCATGGTTTTGGTAATTCATGTTTTGGCCATAGTCAAATACCATGAAAAACACAATATGTAAAATTGTGAAGTATTGTCAGTCATCATAGAACATGGTTGTGAGACAATAGACAATGACCTCCTCTCTCTATTTACTTGTAATGTCCTCTGTCCATTTACCTACCCATATCATTTACTTAAACATTATGACCTGAAGATCATCTCTGTGCATTTACTTACCCATATCATTTACTTAAACATTATGACCTGAAGATCATCTCTGTCCATTTACTTACCCATATCATTTACTTAAACATTATGACCTGAAGATCATCTCTGTCCATTTACTTACCCATATCATTTACTTAAACATTATGACCTGAAGATCATCTAAAACTTAATTGTCTAAACAGATTTTAAACAGTTTGCAATTAGCAAACAAATAGACAGTTAAGAGGTGAAAGGTCACTCTTGCCGGTCTCCATATTCAGTCTTTCCAAAGATTAAACTTGACAGATATTTATGTCTCCCCCCAAAAATGGGGGAGACATATTGTTTTTCCCCCCGGTTGTCCGTCCGTCCGTCCGTCCGTCTGTCTGTCCGTCACAAAATCGTGTCCGCTCTGTATCTTCCAAAGCCCTTGAAGGATTTTTATGAAACTTGGGTCAGATGTTCACCTCATCAAGGCGACGTGCAGAACCCACTTTGCGGGTGTGGTGTCTCAAGGTCAAAGTCACACTTGGAGGTTAAATGTCAAATGCCACAAAATCGTGTCCGCTCTGTATCTTCCAAAGCCCTTGAAGGATTTTTATAAAACTTGGGTCAGATGTTCACCTCATCAAGGCGACATGCAGAACCCACTTTGTGGGTGTGGTGTCTCAAGGTCAAGGTCACACTTGGAGGTTAAATGTCAAATGCCACAAAATCGTGTCTGCTCTGTATCTTCAAAAGCCCTTAAAGGATTTTTATGAAACTTGGGTCAGATGTTCACCTCATCAAGGCGACATGCAGAACCCACTTTGCGGGTGTGGTGTCTCAAGGTCAAGGTCACACTTGGAGGTTAAATGTCCCGCTCTGTATCTTCCAAAGCCCTTGAAGGATTTTTATGAAACTTGGGTCAGATGTTCACCTCATCAAGGCAACATGCAGAACCCACTTTCGGGTGTGGTGTCTCAAGGTCAAGGTCACACTTGGAGGTTAAATGTCCCGCTCTGTATCTTCCAAAGCCCTTGAAGGATTTTTATGAAACTTGGGTCAGATGTTCACCTCATCAAGGCGACATGCAGAACCCACGTTGTGGGTATGGTGTCTCAAGGTCACATTTTGAGGTCAAATGTCAAATTTTACAATCGTCTGACTCAGTACTACCTGCAGCAACTGGCTGTGGGGAGACATATGTTTTTGTTCAATCAAAAACCCATTTCTAGTCTACCAAGTTATAAGGACAGAGACTAGATCTCAGATGAACTTAAGCATTATCCAAGCTTGACACAAGTTCATACAAGGGTTGAAATCTTGAGTTTCTCAAGGAGAGCGCTATTGAAGTAGTGAGATACCCCACCCATATACCCCACCCATATCATAGTGAACTAAACTAATTACAGATTTTACTACTGACTGTGAAGTATAATCATATTAGAAAGGAAAATTAGTTATTTATATTTTTGAACCCTTGTTTTGAATACTTACAGGAACTCCTGTTTTACCAAATGCAAAAGTTGAGAAAGTGTGCATTGTGTTCTGGATTTATACAATAGCTAGATGTCTAAAATTGTTTTATGGATCATGACAAATATATATATACAGTTGTTGAACAAAGACAAGTCTTGTTCTGCTATAGAATGAGTAATATTGTAGCATAGTAGTGGTAATACACACAGTATGTTAAGATAATAAAATGAATACCGCCTGCAACTTCTTGCACAGTCTGGTGTAAAGATACGCTGGAATGTTGTAAAGATTTTCTAGTTTTTTGTCTTGTTATAGTGAAACATCCTCACAATATCATTACCTATAAATATAAGCATCATCTTGAAACATGCTAGGTGTATAAAATGGAAGAACAATGAAATTGAGAAGACACATTGGGGAAATATATCATTATCAAGATACCCGAGTAATGATTATATAAAGCTAATTTTCTGTCTTTTTGTATAATTCTTTCTGTTATGCAGCTGAACAACTAATGGCCGGCCTGATTAAAGGCTTATAATTATGTTAATGATTACTTGAACTTCTAACAGTAAAATAAAATCTCCAAGACCAGGTCAGACCAGGTACTGTTTTATTATCCTCAATGTATTTTTATTTGATTAATTTTCTGTTATTTATGTCTAAAGGTTATAGCTCCTTGCTGAGTCTTATCAGCCCCAGAGTGAAAATTTTAGAACTCATATACTGATATTTTTCTACACTGTGAATATACCTTTAAAAAATTATGTATTGTCTATACATGAATTTTGTGTAACCTCGTGTGTTTGTCTGTTTCTGTTTTTGCCTCTAGATTCTTTGAAAGGCCAACTGTCCTTGCTTATTGAAATTTGGTGAGAATTCGCTGACATATTCAAGAAATACATAATAATGTAAAACATAAAACTAAGGTCCTGAGCCAAAGCATTATATATCTTAAAACATTTTACTCTTAAGATCTACTTAAGTTTGAGCAAATTCCTGTATGAGATTAGGGTTTTAGTATAAAACTGGAGCAGTATTTTTTTCAGAACTAGGTCAGTAGGTCAAATGATAAGAATGTTCTGAAATGCAATTTCTGCTTATATCTTAAATTAATACAGCAGACAAAACTGACATATAATGAAAAAAAAAAAACTTTGTTAGGAAGGAGGTAGATTTTTGCATGAATGACAATAGAAGACTTTGTAAGATAATGTTGGTAATCAGGTGCATGCTTTTACCTGTTTGCTGCATTTTTTGTGCAACAGATTACAACACTGATAGTTGTACTTTTTGTATCTTTCATCTATCTGCATACCACCATTAGTTTCTTATTTGAATGCACATGTGTGAAAATAGTTGTGTCTCTAGCCTGCCTTTCCTGGAAAATGTTTGACCTGAGGTGTTGATTGTTTGCCAGTGGACTTACATTGTGAGACTTCCTTGTCTGTTATCATAAAGATAAGGTCAGTGATTGGCCAGTGTTTCCAGGAACAAAAACAATCAAAGCCTGTTCTTATGTTTGTTCCTGCATTTATTGGCTGATAATCCAGACTTTATGGTACAATTAATTCCTCCAGGTAGCACTGGTCATCAGATAAATCACCGACCAATATATTACATTTATTACATTCTTGACCTTACTGCAGCTGTTAGAAAAATCTACCATTGGTAGTCAATAAACCACTGGCATTTCTGTTTTTCTGTTGCTTTTAACTGAAATTGACATGATTTAAGTAATGTTATTACAGTCGAAATTTGCAGCATGGTTGTTCATTATACCCCTGAAACGAAGTTTGGGGGGTATATTGGAGTCACTCGGTGGTTGGTCGGTCGGTTGGGCATGCGAGTAGTCAGTCTGTTGCAATTTCCTTGTCTGAAGTATAACTTGAAAACTAATGGTTTGAATTCAATGCAATTTCATACAATGGTCAAGCACACTGAAGGAAGTGCAGTGTTCAAAAATCATAACTCCATCTTCACTATTTGCAGAGTTACTGCCCTTTGTTGGTTTTCCAAAGAGCTATAACTCCATCTTCAGTATTTAATAGCCGTAGGCTCATGGTGAGCTATTAGGATCAATTAAATTGTCCGCCGTCTGTCGTCCATCCAGACTTAGTTTGTTAACACACTAGTGATCACATTTTTGCCATAATTGTCATTAAACTTAGTCAGGATGTTTATCCCAGTGATTACTCGGACATGATCGAACATGGGTTATCTGGGATGAAAAACTAGGTCACATGGCCCAAAAATAGAAAAACCTTGTTAACAATTTAGAGGCTACAATTTCAGTCCAAATATCCTGGAACTTTGTCAGAAATGTTGTTCTAATAATTTCTAGCTCTGTTTCGAATAGGGGTCATCTGGGGTCAAAAACTAGGTCACAAAGCCATAATATGGAAAAACCATGTAAACGCTCTAGAGGTAACATTTTCAGTCAAAATATCCTGGAAATTTGTTGAAGATTATTTCGATGATTTCTAGCTCAAATTCGAACATGAGTCATCTTGGGTAAAAAACTAGATCACAGAGCCCAAAAATAGAAAAACCTTGTTAACATTCTAGAGGCTTCTTTTTCAGTTCAAATGTCTTGGAAATTTGTCAGAAAGGTTGTTTCAATGATTTCTAGCTCAAATTTGAATATGGGTCATCTTGGTTTAAAAACTAGGTCACAGAGCCCAAAAATAGAAAAATCTTGTTAACCCTCTAGAGGCTATTTTTCAGTTCAAACATCCTGGAAATTTGTCAGAAAGGTTGTTTTGATGATATCTAGCCCAGTTTGAAATATGGGTCATCTGGGGTCAAAAACTAGATCACAGAGCCCAAATATGGAAAAACCTTGTTAACCCTCTACAAGTAAAATTTTCAGTCCAAATATCCTTGAAATTTATTGGAAAGGTTTTCTCGGTGATATCTATCTCCGGTTTGAATATGGGTCATCTGGGGTCAAAAACTAGGTCACAAAGCTGTAATATGGAAAAACCATGTTAACGCTCTAGAGGTAACATTTTCAGTCAAAATATCCTGAAAATTTGTCAAAGGATTTTTCGATGATTTCTAGCTCAAGTTCGAACATGAGTCATCTGGGGTCAAAAACTAGATCACAGAGCCCAAAAATAGAAAAACCTTGTTAACATTCTAGAGGCTTCTTTTTCAGTTCAAATGTCTTGGAAATTTGTCAGAAAGGTTGTTTCAATGATTTCTAGCCCAAATTTGAATATGGGTCATCTTGATTTAAAAACTAGGTCACAGAGCCCAAAAATAGAAAAATCTTGTTAACGCTCTAGAGGCTATTTTTTCAGTTCAAACATCCTGGAAATTTGTCAGAAAGGTTGTTTTGATGATATCTAGCCCAGTTTGGAATATATGTCATCTGAAGTCAAAAACTAGATCACAGAGCCCAAATATGGAAAAACCTTGTTAACACTCTACAAGTAATATTTTCAGTCCAAATATCCTTGAAATTTATTGGAAAGTTTTTTTCGGTGATATCTATCTCCGGTTTGAATATGGGTCATCTGGGGTCAAAAACTAGGTCACAGAGCCCAAATATGGAAAAAACCTTGTTAACAGTTCAGAGGTTACATTTTCAGTACAAATATCCTGAAAATTTGTCAGAGAGATTGTTTCAATGATTTCTAGCTCAAGTTCAAATCAGGGTCATTTAGGTTCAAAAACTACCGGTATGTCACAGAGCCCAAATATGGAAAAACTTTGTAAACACTCTAGAGGCTACTTTTTCAGTTTAAATTTCTTGGAAATTTGTCAGAGGGGTTGTGTTGATGATTTTAAGCTCATCTTCGAATATGGGTCATCTGGGTTCAATAACTAGGTCTCAGAGCCCAAATATAGGAAAACCTTGTGAACACTCTAGAGGTAACATTTTCAGTTCAAATATCCTGGATGTTTGACAGAAAGATTGTTTTGATGATTTTTAGCTCTGGTTCGAATATGGGTCATCTGGGTTCAAGAAATAGGTCACAGAGCCCAAATATGAGAAATTTTAGTGAACACTCTTGAGGTACCGGTAACATTTTCAGTCCAAATAAACTGGAAATTTGTCAAAAAGGTTGTTATGATGGTTTCTAGCTCAGCTTTGAATATGGGTCATCTAGGGTCAAAAACTAGGTCACAGAGCCCAAATGTGGAGCAGTCTTGTTAACAATCCAGTGGTTACATTTTCAGTCCAAATATTCTGCAAATTTGTCAGAGAGTTTGTTTTGATAATTTCTAGCTCTGGTTCGAATATAGGTCATATGTTGTCAAAATCCAGGCCACAGAGCCCAAATATGGAAAAAGTCTGTAAACACTCTAGAGGCTACATTTTCAGTCCAAATAATCTGGAAATTTGTCAGAGGGGTGGTTTTTATGATTTCTAGCTCAACTTCGAATATGGGTCATCTAGGTTCAAAAACTAGGTCACAGATCCCAAAAATAGAGAAAAACCTTGTTAACACTCTAGATGTTACCTTTTCAGTCCAAATATACTGGAAATTTGTCAGAATGGTTGTTTCAATGATTTCTAGCTCAGGTTCGAATATGGGTCATCTGGGGTCAAAAACTAGGCCACAGAGCCCAAATATGAGAAAACCTTGTTTACACTCTAGAGGTAACATTTTTAGTCCAAATAACCTTGAAATTTGTCAGAAAAGTTGTTTCGGTAATTTCTAGGTCAGTTTCAAATATGGGTCATCTGGGGTCAATTTATCAGGTCAATAACAATTTTGTTAAAAACAGTCATACTCAGGTGAGCGATCTAGGGCCATCATGGCCCTCTTGTTGTACTTTTCCCCTTAGAGTCTTAATTTATTGATTGATAACTGAGATATTTGGTATGTGACTTGCAAGAACCTCTACCCTTAGATAGAGTTTAAGGTCACTCAGTCAAAGTCAAGGTCACTAAGGCTAAAATAGATTTTTCTACTTTTTGTCATAGAGTCTTTATTTATTGACTGATATTTTAAATATTTGGTTTATAGACACCTTGCATGAACATCTTCCATTAAACTGGTGTTAAGGTCACCGAGGCTGAAAATAGATGTATCAACTTTACCTCATAGAGCCTTCATTTATAGGACAGTATCTTTGACATTTGGTATGTAGGTTCTTTGCATGGACCTCTAGCCTTACGTGAAGTTTGATTTCACTTGGTCAAGGTCACCACAGCTAATATTAGATTTTTCTACTTTCTGTCATAGAGACTTTATTTATTAACTGATATTTTAGATATTTGGTTTGTAGGCATCTGCAAATCTTCAGTCTGCTTTTGACATTTGCTTAGTACTCAGGTGAACAATCCAGGGCCATCATGGCCCTCTTTTATGAATGCCATGATGATATGAAATTTTCAAACATTTTTAAGAAAGGTTTTATAACAGTCATACTGCTCTTATTAGAACAATCGATTTAATAGGCTGACTTAGGTCAAAAAGTATGATTATGTACCATAGTTTTAGACCAACATTTATATTCAGTTTAGTTGGCAACTTTTAATTTTTTATGTCTTTTTTCACAGTGATAATTACATTAACAAACTTAAACATTGAGCATTTACATAGTTATCTGCACGCCAGAATTATAATCTCTGATCTGTTTCTTTTTCCTGCAGGCTTCAATGAAATATGCAGTGATGCACCACACAGCGGACTGATAAAATCAGCTGCTTCCAACATTACATTATATATATATCACTTTCACAGTCAGAGCAAAATAAATAGTGTCTTGAATCTTGAAAATCTTTATGCATCTGTTAACTTTGTGTGCTTTGATGAAATTTATTCACTTTTAATGATCCCCACTTGGTAGCCTGAATTTATCAAGTGACTATTAAGTCAAAAGTTTAGGACTAACTTGTTTAGTCAGTCACCACTCAATGGACTCAGTTTTAAGTCCTAAGTTAACAGTTATTAATCCGCCTCCCCGAAGCGGGAGTGGGGTTATAGGAATGGCCTCGCCCATTTGTCTGTCCATCTGTCTGTCTGTCTATCCATAACATTTTTGTTTCCGCTCCATATCCCTATACCCTTGAACTGATTTTCTTGAAACTTGGGTCAAATGTTTAACTCACTGGGACAATGTGCAGAACTCATAATAAAGCCATGTCATTTCATGGTCAAGGTCACACATGAAGATCATTTGTTTCAGCCTTCAATTTTGTGTCCACTCAATATATCTGTTATACCTTTGAACTAATTTTCTGTAAACTTTGGTCAAGTATATAACACCTAGAGAGGATGTGCAGAAGGCATGAACAAGCCTTCATCTGTCCATCTGTTTGTGCGTCCGTCTTTTCCAATCCATATCTCCTATACCTTGAACTGATTTTCTTGAAACTTGAGTCAAATGCTTAATTCACGTAAATGATGTGCCAAATGCATAGCAAAGCCATGTCTGTTCCAGGTCAAGGTCATACTTGAAGGTCATTTGTTTCAGCCTTCAATTTTATGTCTGCTCAATATCTGTTATACCTTTGGACTGATTTTCTTGAAACTTTGGTCAAATGGATAACTCATTGAATGGATGTACAGAGGGCATGGCCAAGTGTACATCTTCCTGTCTGTCCTTAACATTTTTGTTTCTGCTCCATATCTCCTATACCCTTGAACTGATGTTCTTGAAACTTTGAGTCAAATGATTAACTCACTGAGACAGTGTGCAGAACACATAATCCAGCCATGTCAGTTCAAGGTCAAGGTCACACTTGAAAGTCATTAAATTTGGTGTCTGCTCAATATCTCCTATACCTTTAAACTGATTTTCTGTAAACTTTGATCAAAATATAACTCATTGAGAGGATGTGCAGAAGGCATGGCCAAGCCTTGTCAGTTAGATATACCACCGCTTCTAAAATCAAAATTCAAGGGGGAAACCAGTCAGTTTATTTTCTGAAAATGCGGTCAGCTGTTTCAAGAAGCAATTGCTTTGAATTGTCATTCTTTGGGTTAACAAATAGGAGCATTTGTTAACAAATGCATTAGAATGAGAGTTTTATACATTTATTTGATTTTTTTAAAGCCTTAAATTTGCCGAAATCCATGTAATCTGGAACTGTGAGAGCCTCGATATCAATAATTATACCTGTGAAAATGTTCGCGGAACCATTTAGCGGACATCTGCCGCGATATTTGGTAACATGTCTGCAGTGGGGATCCTCAAAATGCGGTGGATTTGGTTGCGTTTTACGGAATGGGTAGTCCGCGACGACCTCAAGGAAAACGAGAGTTCCTCCTGGTGCATACTGTATGCTCTACACTACCATATATTGTGTAATTAATTCATTTACTGTTGTCATAGTTTATCCTTTGGAGGTTTTGTAGGTTCTGTTTTATAAAAGCATTCATAAAATCTCCATGCACAATTGCAACAGCATCACATGATGCTGTACGTCATGGGATTAATGTCTGGTACAATTTCATGAAAAGAACATTGGTGCTGACTTGTGGTACTAGTCATGACAAAAAAGTGACAAAAGTGCGAGTAAGATGGTATTTAGTGGTAAGAATTATAAATCTGACCTTGAATTTACAAATGTGACCTTATAATTTTATCAGTCTGACTGTGATAATAAATATTTGTGTGTTTATAAATCTGACTGTGATAATATTTGTGTGACCTTGACATTATAAATCGAACTGTTACAATAAAGAAAATAAAACATGAGGTCAAATATTTAGATCCATCTGTGCTTACTATTATCTATTGCAGAAAATATGTAATGATTACAAAATACTTATTTTTCATCTTTTAAAATTCAGCTGCATGATAAAATGTATAAGTTGGCTTAATAATGTATGTCAGAAAACAAATCAGAAATCATAAATTAAAATGAAAATAAGAAATCTAAGCTGGAATTCAAACTTAGTTTTGAAAAATGATGAGGTTTGTGAAGTTTGATGGAAAATTCATTCACCTCATCAAACTATTTTCTTCAAAAGACACCAGTGAGAACTAAATAAACTTACAAACCTGGCAAAATAATGAAATATAACTTAAAGCTGTTTGAAAGATGATTTACAGATCTGTTTCAATCTGCAGACATGCTGTGGAAGAAATTGCATGCTAGAGTAGAAGAGATACCTTCAGATTGAAAAGCTGTAAAATGTAGCTGGATGTTTGCCCTCCACGATTATCTATATAACAACACTGAAATATGAAGTAGAAACAAGAACAAAATTTTTCTGTTTTCTCAATATATCTAATAAGCTTTACAGATGTTTGTACCTTCAAACACATCTAGCATGACCATTCTCAGGTGCTGAGTACAATTAGTTTCTAAGGAAACGATCTATGGAAAATAGTTTGAGCTTCTTCAGCCAGTGGCTGGATTCTTGTAATTATCACGAATGGTGTCTTGAAATTCTTGCTTATTTTCATTTTCCTATATAGAACTTTTTGCACTCACAGTTGTTTATTACTTTCTAATTATAAACCTGGCAAGTATCATATTTGAAAGTTTTTATGAGTTATCATTCTTGGCTGACTTTAACCTGTATCTGCCAATATAAGCAAGATCGTCATCATTTAGTAAATCAGATTATATACCTTTACACTCTCGGTTGCAGCTTCAAGTAACAAGAACATACCAGCTGCACACATTTTATTTAAAAATCTCAACATGTTTTGCATGTGTTTTGCATGAAATACATGGTTTCAAATCTTTGCTGTTGTATTTAACACAGACACTTGGGGTAAAGAAATAGTACTTGTTTCACAAATGCGAAGACATAAGGCACTCATATACCAAGTTTAGTGCCTGTCTGAGAACGTTTCAAAAATTGCTAAAATTCACGAATTTGCATTATAAATATAAAGATATAAATGTTTGTCACATGTAAACATTCAACACGCGTTGATTTACATCGCGTATTTTTCTCGTTCAGTGTATATCACGTACATAACTGATGTCATGTGACACAGAAATGATTTATCTTCACGTTCATGTAACTCAAAATACCTGTTATCCTTGTTGGCCAACAAAATTCGTAACGAAACTCCAAAATTTCACAAAATTTCCTGATTTTACACAATCTTGCGCTTGGAAAATTCTCTGGGGAAGGCCATAGTAGCCGTGATATATAGGGATCACTTCTCTGTCGTCTGTCTGTACGTCTGTCTGTCCATCCATCACAAAACTTGTCCGGACTACTCCTCAGAAACTACTGGTGCGATTTCATCCAAACTTTACAGAAATGATCAGTACCAAGTCTAGTTATGCATATCATCAGCATTTTCCAGTCCAATGATTTTTGTGATTGTTATGGCCCTTTTATGATTTTTATTTTTAAAGTTTGTCCCGACTACTTCTCTTATACTTCTAATGCAATTTGAATGAAATGTTACAGGACTGATCAGTACCTCAAGTACTTACGAATATCTAACAGGTTTTTCGGTTGAATGATTTTTGGCTGAGTTATGGCCCTTGAATGAAAAAGGCATTTGGGCCAAAAAATGATTTTTGTGTTGCAGGCTTCACAGTAGCTGCAACATGCTGCAAAGTAGCCATGACATATAGGGATCACTTCTCCATCATTTTTCTGTCTGTCCATTCATCTGTCTGTCTGTCCATCATAAAACTTGTCCGGACTACTCCTCAGAAACTACTGGCGCGATTTTATCTAAACTTTACAGGAGTGATCAGTAACAAGTCTAATTGTGCATATCTTCAGCATTTTCCAGTTCAATGATTTTTGTCAGAGTTATGGCTCTTTAATGATTTTTATTTTTAAAGTTTGTCTCGACTACTTCTCTTATACTATTAAAGCAATTTAAAATGTTACAGGATTGGTCGGTACCTCAAGTCCTTGCGCATATCTAACAGGTTTTTTGGTTGAATGATTTTTGGCTGAGTTATGGCCCTTGAATAAAAAAATGCGTTTTAGCCTACAAACTGTCCAATCACCTCTCAAGACTACTGTTTAATTGGGTGACACATGTGATCACTGATTGCCCTTGTTTATAATTGCACTCATTTGCAGAACCAATTAAACACTGTGAATAATAATAAGCAATATTTGCAACACTGGGATGTTCTCACTAAATAGTGTAGTTTGAGAAGTGCAAAGACTTAAACACACCTGCACAGCCTGATCTGCCAAAACATGGTTACACAAACTGACAGGTTATGGCAATGTTAATTCACTATTATTCAGGAAAACTTTAAATACTTGCCTTTTTTTTCTGGTAAACAAATCCTAACAAATTTGGCGTCAGATACAGTCTCTCTGATATCTTGGAATTTCAGTTTGCACAGTGCTATCTGTAAGTCTTATTAGATAAAAAGAACTTCAGAGAGAACACAAAGTATAAAAACCTGACCTTCGATCTCAAAACCTCAATTTCTGAAAGAGTGCAGCACTGAAGTTATATGGGATAAACATACATATATTTTAGACTATTCAACTTGATTTCCTCTAGATCAAGTTTGATAAAAATACTATAGTGTTTCCTATAAGCATCCCTGGGAATGTGCATTTTTGTCGAGCCAATTTGCGATGAGGTCAACATAGTCGCCACTTTTGGCGTATAGTTCAGTGTATGTGCGTCCGTCTGTGCGTCCATCCGGATTTGTCCAGTCTATATCTTGCTCATTCTTTGAAGGATCACAAAATAATTTGGTACAGGTGTTCACCATGATTGGGTGGTGTGTCGCACACAAAACACAGGTCTGCCGCTCAAAGGTCAAGGTCACACTTGGGGGTCAGCACAAAACCCATGTCTGGAGCGTAACTTCTACATGCATGGTTGGATTTTAATATAACTCAGGACAAATATTTTCCATAGTGAGGCAGAGTGTCGCGCGAAAAATTCAGGTGTCTGTGGCAAAGGTCAAGGTCACACTTAGGGGTAAAAGGTCAAATAACAAAATAAAACATTCATTTGCGAGTATAACTTCTATATTCATGGATGGATTTTAATATGACTTAGCACACATGTTCTCCATGTTGAGTTGACTTGAGTTGTCTCACGCAAAATGAAGGTCAAGGTCCCAAGAGGTCAAAGGTCAAATAACAATATAAAAATTTGTTTGTTGGCGCTGTATCTTGTTTATGCTTTGAAGTATTATGCTTAGTGGTCAGAAGATTTGAAAAATTCAGGTGTCTGTGGCAAAGGGCAAGGTCACATTTAGGGGTCAAAGGTCATATAACAAATAAAACTTTCATTTGCAAGTATAAGTTCTATATACATGGATGGATTTTAATATAACTTAGCACAAATGTTCTCCATGATGAGTTGAGTTGTCTTGCACAAAATGAAGGTCATGGTCACAAGAGGTCAAAGGTCAAATAAAAATATCAAAATTCTTTGTCCCTGCTGTATCTTGCTTAGTGATCAGAGGATTTTTGTCAAGCCCGCTTATGCTGAGCTCAACATAGTTGTCAAAATGGCTGTTCAATGTTTGTGTGTGCGTGCCTGCGTCCAAACTTGTCCATGCCATAACTTCTTCATGCATGGACGAATTTTCAAATAACATGAATTGAGTTTTTTAGGCACAAATGTTCATCATGAGACTTTGTGTCATGCACATGAACCAGGTCACCGGGTCAGAGGTGAAGATCACCTAAGATGATGCAATGTCAAGATTTTGCCTTGGGTATAAAGAGGATGTGTTGCGCACCTATGTATACATCTTTCTCTTTGATCTGAAGCTTATAGGTTCAGGTTTGAATTAAGAGGAGCGGGCTCGACATTCTGCCCATGGGCATGTCTTGTTTTTTCAAAGGAGAGTGTTAAATAGAAACACTAAATATCCATTACTTGGTTATCAAAAACAAAAACAAAAACTCAAAATTTTATTTACCAGGACCTGTCAAGTAGCCTTTATTCCTAATAGAACAGTTTTATAATAAATAACTCAAGCTGATTTTAAACAGCACTCACGATCATTGAAATAAATATGGTATTACCTGTCACTAAATATTATTATTACCTTGGTAGATTATTAATTTTTCCTCTTCAGTCACAAATTAGGTCAGTTGCTGTTTACATTTATTTTGTGATTTTAGTTTTATGGATTTACTTATTTCTTTTAGATTTTGCTGGATATTAAATACGTTGAGCTAAGATTTTCTTCTGTAAAATACCCAAGAGGGAGCTAATTAGAGTGGGAGCGCTAATCGAAAACAATTTGGTACATAACATGGTAGCATATTATACTAACATATTACCAAACAATGACAATTATTTCATCTGCTTCTTAAAGATGGGAAAAATATTGTCTCTTTAACTATTTTGACCATTTAGTTGACAGTATTAAAAAAATCAAAGCATTGAAAGCACAGCTGTATCACATGTCTCGGTGAAACAAAGGATCTTAAACATACAATCATGTGCAGTTTTAACGGTTTCAGTTAGTTTACTCTTATACATGCATTTTCCTGTAATTTACCTACATTAAACAATAGTCTTAGTCAGTAACCTGTTGATTTACTTTGTAGACAGTCAGTCCACATAGTAAACAATCAGTCCACATAGTGGTCTGACCAGCTGAAGAGGTTAACAGTCTAAGGTTTATCAATGTTATAGGTATTGATGGCAACAGAAACTTGTGTATGTCAGATCAACACATAAGCCAACAGGAAGGTGATGACAAGGTGCCTGACAAAGTACTAATTTCCTTCAATTAGTTGGGAGAACAATTCTTAGCTTTTATCTTCCGAAAGTCAACAACCATACATCAAACAACTACCTTTTTCACTGCTGATTAATGACTTGGGAAAGAAACATATGTACGTTATGATTTCAGGTAGACACAATTCCTGCCGCCTATATTACAAGAATAATTTTTGTTGTCACAGTAAATATACCAAGCATTATTTATGCCATATTAAAATTTTACATGAAAGGTTTTCAATTTGCCCTATTGGACAAATATTAGCCACAGAAACTTCTGTTACAATGTAAACGTTTAATTTTTTCATCAGTTAACAATAATTTATCATAACGAAGCAGATATAATAATTCTGTTCTCACGTTCTAGATGAATGAGCACCCTTTGATTCAAAGTAGCTTACCATAACAAGCTTTATGCTTTGAAATCTCATCAACATTTAAGACAATAGTGTTAGTGGTGGTGTGTTGGATCAAACTTCACACCAGATAACAGCATCAGACTTCACACCAGATTACAGCATTCTTCAAGTCATTTTTGAATGAGGTCCTTCAGTTTACTATTTCAGAAAAAAAAAGATTTATGCCTTTATTCTTTAATTTCATTATATCTTTGATAAGAAATCAATCAGCTTCATTGACTACAGAGATATGTCACATGTTGTATTTTGTAAAATACTTTTTGGCAGACATGTAATATAATTGTCCCTATAATATTTCTATATGTTTCAAAGAAATTGTACCATATAACAAGTTCATACCATTAAACCAATATTTTTCTAAAAACTATGAAAATTTGATGTGTTAAGAATTATGTCAGCATTCAGAAAGATTGAAAGGGTTTTTTCCTGTGAGAGTAAATTCACTCTTGGTTCATGCATCATGCAGAAGCCATTACCTGGCTTGGACTCAAAGAAAGCAAGCAAAAAGCATTATTGAAACATGTCTAGAGGAAGGTTCAATGCTTTTTACCTTTATCTTGTTCTATCTGGATGCGGTAATGCCTTTTGTCTGCCCTTCCGCCAGTATTTATCTTCACAACAATCTTTCTGTCAGCCGTAATGCTATGTAAAGGTTTAGCCCACCTTTGCTAATGAATATTAAAGTGAGTCAGGTAAATCTTTAAAAAGGAGGTGGAAGTGCTGTAACATAAGTAAAGTAGCAGTGTCATGGTTTTTTAAAGTTCTGTTTCATAGAGAGCATGTAAATAATCAGAGATCCTATTGTGCTTTTTTTGTGATAGCAATAGGTGGTACAGTTATAGAATAAAAAAACAACACCAACAACAGAAATGTTGCCTAAATGAACTGGAATTAATGGCAATAAAAGACAAGAGGCCATTGTACCATGATGACGCAAGATTGTATAATGAGTTTGTTGATTTGGCTAGCAATTAAATCACCACTTCTGATAACAGTCTGTCTTGGCAAGGTACACCTTCTTGGAATTTAAGCTAATCATGATGGGAAATGCAAGTGTTCCTCAATCTGACATTAAGATGTTTTAAGTGTGGAGTTGCCTAATTTCTGTAAGTGAAGACCACTCAAGTAAATAAGAGATCTATATCTACCTAATGTTTCCTTACAAAAACCCAAATTAGACCTGAAGACAGGAAGATCTGTATTCAGTTCAGTAAAGTACAGAATTAATCTCCTGATGGCAGCCATTTTGAAACGCACTTAGTACTTTTCTTTTAGCTTATAGTTAAAACATGTGTGCATAACTTTACATGCACCTATTTTTCATTCCTCACCTGAAAAAAACATCAACAAATCTTTTTTGTTTTGACATTTCTTTGGGAATGGTTAGGGCTGAAAGGTAAATGGTGCCTCTAGAACATGGAAGTGTTTCAAATGACCTGAAAGATGAACTCCCAGCAATGTTGGTATTGGTATACTCATTGAGGAGGCTTCATGTGAAACTTTGGGCTCTTCTGTATATAAATGTTTAAGTAGGGAAAAAAAACATTTAAAAAAAAAAAGAGAGATTTAAGAAACTTTTTATACCATTTTGCATTGCAATAAAGTCCATATATGTGATTATTAATGAACCAGATATTTGCATGTGGTTAATCTCAATTACATAAGGAACAGAAATTATAATAATGACTTACACTTTTTCATTTACTAGTTTAACATACAGCTCTTTGACATTTAAATTTTCAGGATGATTTACTTAAAGCAACAAAGGTGATGATGATCTTGTTCACAATATATATATATATATATATATATATATATATATATATATATATATATATATATATATATTTATTTAAATAAATAAATAAAATAATAGAATGATAATGATTTATTTTGTTGTTGATTGTGATGATTTTGATGATGATACTAACAACAATAAAGATATTGATGATTTCAAAATATTCATCTAATGTTTTTTTCATGTATAACCTCAGATATCACATTTTATTGAAGGTATGATGAAGATTTCTATGGGATAGTCTCTTAATTGATATTCTAATATATCTTCCTGTCTTGGATCCTTATTTAGTGGTCTCAGTACCAGTCCTGTGAATGTCAAAGAAATTCAATGTTACTGTTTGAACAATGATGGTGATTGTCAACATTGTGTCCACAGATTATTGATATATTGTGTTTGATACTTAAGTGGTTAAACAAATTAGTACCTTGCGTATTTAAGTTGGCAAAAGATTGATTCAAGATTTAAAGCTTCTGCCTTGTTTCTGTTTAAAGATATACAGTACTTCAGCTTACAGGAAATGTTCGTGAGTTGTATGGCAACCAGATGGTGGTTGTTTTGTGGTATAAGCACTTGATAAAAGAATTCATGCCACTGAGATCCTTAATATGACAACAGTAATTGCCCCATTTAGAAATGAAAGAACAACACACATTAACCAGGCAGGTGAAGTGTGTACTTACAAGCTGTAAAACAACAAAGAAAAGGTTCACTGTACTCTTCTTGTGAAATAATGGCCAGGAGATTTCTGTAATCAGTGTCATATTTCACTGTAGTTTTACATGTTTTTCTCTTGTATTTACTCAAGGTGAATGACTTAACATCTGTTGAGGTTTTTGCTGTGTTCCTTCCCTGGTTTGTTCTTGGACAATACAGTAGCAGATGGCTTTTCTAATCCCCAACCTGTCTGGGCTTATCATTTGGAAATACCTGCAATATGTACTCTAGATAATTCTGACAGGCTCTCATAGATTGCAGTGCCTATTTGAACCAAGGTATTTAATATTGCAATAGTTGAGACTGTCATGGAATATCAGTACATTATAAAGAGCAGACAGGCAGTCAAGAATTTAGATTGTCATTTCTGAAGTTGATTTGAGAAAATCAATGTAGGCAATCATAGTAGATGTTAATATAAACAGGTATTAGAAAAGACCTTTTTATCTGTTTCTACCCAGAGTTGAACATTTGGTTGACTGCATGGAACTTTTTTTTTTTCTAAGGTGTTTGTCAGAACACTGTCAACACACAAGAATTTTGGCTGTATTATGACAACATTTTTTTCTGCTTTAAGTCAGTACATTTTGGTATGTGAAAGGTGCAATACAGCCAAAAAAAAAAAAAAAAAATACAACTCTTCAATAATTGATCATATTCCTTATTGATTCAAAGAATCATGTTTTGGCTGTAGTACATTGTACTTCAGTAGCATGTCATTGAAGAAATGGTTTTGGAAGGTAGAACTTTTACATAAAAAAAATGAAATGTATACACTTAAACCCTCAGATTTTGCATAAAATGTGTCTGCTGTAGATGGTCTTGGTGATGATTATAGGTAACAAATTTCGAAGCTAGATTCTTGGTGATGATTATAGGTAACAAATTTCGAAGCTAGAATGGATTCTATGAGCATTAACATAGTGTGGAATACTCAACATTAACATCTGATTGGTTTGTCTTTGATATATCCACCATTTGGATGTGTCCACCATTTGGATGTGTACACATTTCATCTGGATGTGTACACAATTTTATTTGGATGTGTACAGCATTTCATTTAGTTCTGTCCTCCATTTAGATGTGTTCACCATTAGGATGGATCAGAATCAATGCTTGGCAGCCTCATCACCTTTGGTGCAAGGCTAACACACATTTAAAAAAGCCAATTAACAAACTGCACTCATACCAACCTTTTGCAAGACACTTAATTTTTCCAGCCAAATTTTGTGTTGATTACCAGTGAATCAGCAATTATCAATCACGTAGTAAAGAAATCTGTGGGTATTTACATCTTACATTTAGTCAAAACTGAAATGAAGCTGTGTAAGAAAACATTGATATTTCATCTCGGCAACTGTTCACATGTTTTAAGCAGCATCTGACTGGCTAAAATCACACAAAGTGACAGCTAGTTCTAATTGTCCTATTTGACTGACAGGTATAAGGCTGCATCAAGCAATGTCCAGTCGTGCCTTTGATGTTGAAGTCTGTATATTTCAGAAACTGAGACGAACCTGCTTTAATTTTGCAGGGCGTGATTATGTGTATTTTTTGTAGACCAATGAAAATCCAGGAAAGTTTGAGAAGGAAATTACTTTTTGTGGTGACAGTAATTTTTCATTATCCTCTACAGAAATTAATTTAAGACCTTAAATATTAATAAATCAGAAATAGATTGCAGATATTTCACATTCCTTTGGATGTAAATGTATCTTGCAGTTTAACTAGAACATTTTTCAGTCTGCCCTATGTTTATGCTATATTTTGTGGTTTGAAATAATATGTGCCATAATTTGCATATACTTCCATACTCTTGGCTGTGTCTCATATCATTCTTAAGGTTGTAGATGTAAAACTTCTTATTTTAGTTGCTTATTTTAGTACAGAATTGACATAATAGGTTAGTTCAAATGATAACGTTTCTGTGATCTTTATCAATCTGTTCTAGCTCTGATATGCTCTGTGCTGTCACCTCATTTCTGTAAAACAGCTTAATTCATTTGGAGGCTTCTGTGAGTCTGTCCTAGATAAGGCTATACCCATCCCTCCTCAGCTTTGCTATCCCTTTACTCTTTACTTTCTTGTCCATGGAAAACATTAAATATGTAACAGAGGTATCACAATGTCACAGCGGTGAAGCAAGGATGAAAGAGTTTGTTCCAAAATAAACAATAAACCTCAGAGTAGCATGTAATAGAATGATTAAAAATAAAAGTCTGCCCAGATCACTCTGTTGTACAGAATTTATAAAAATGGAGTAAACTTCATAGTACTTCATTTACTGATGAGATAAATCACTAATTAGATTTAATTATTGATGCCATGTTTATAGAAAGAACAAAGTAAATAGATGCATGTTCAGCTGATTGGTTTATTGTTAATTGGGAAAATAATACATACAGGGACGTTTTACCTAAAATAGTTATTTTGAAATGTTATACAGATTATTTTGCTTCTATTCTTTCAGGCATGGTGTGAGTGGTATTGGTGTTGTTGCCAAAAATGGTCATCTAGAAAACAGCCAGTGTGTGGTCGCCAATCACAGGTCAGTTTTCTTGAAGACTATGCATAATTTTATACGATAGTGACAGAAGATCATGTAAACATTGAGTGATTACCTTCATAAATATTCATATTCAGGTATTAAGTGCATCTTTGGTCTGCTTAGTTTGTCCACCTATCATTATTGGCCATCATATATATCTTACTTTCTTCTTATTATTGCCTTATGAAAATTTTTAATTCTAAGACTGCATCACTTGTCTTAAATTCTTTATCATAAAAAAGTTTCCAGTTCTATTCCTTTGGCCATTAATTTTAACATGCTCTGCATCTGTGTCTTTCAGGAATTTTAAGACAAAATGTTGTGATGTATATTTCAAATCAAGAAATAAAACATTGATTTCCGTTAAATTCATTATGTATATTTATGTTACACCTCTCGAGTATATTCTGCCTTGGAATTAAGTTACTGTCTATTCAACCTTAACATTTTCACTGGAAATGTGAATTTATGTTGTTGAGTGAGTATATTAATGCGATTGATTAACAATTAGCAGGCAATGCTTGAGTAAATTACCATTACCACATTATAAAAACTAAATTTCGTCAATAATTTTAGATTTCTCTACATTCTCTGATATTACAGAGAAGGAAATTGGTGATTTATTTACATAATTGTTGTAACATTATACATTATTGCTGGCTTAAAGTGAAACAATAATTTTGTTTCACAGAGTCAATCAATACTTCTGTTGTTTTAAATGTTACAGATATTTTTGTTGTTCTTAAAACATTATTGTAAAGTTCTTTTGTGAGATGCCTTCGATAAAAAAGTATTGTTACAGTTACAGGAAGAACATCACTTAGCCTTTAGCTGAATGGCCATCACATGATCCAGTTTATAGACATCTGACTCAAGCTTTAAAAACAAGGCTATTATCTCTGAAAGAACATACTGGTTTCTTTCCAGTATCAATTTATTGAAATTTTAGAAATACTTCTTGTCTAAGTCCTTGAGAGATAAAATGCTAAGTAACACTTAAGATATGTATTTAACAGACATGTTTTTTGTGTGAAAGACAAGAAGAGTACCCTACAAGAAATTATATTAGCTTCATTTAACACCACCAGAAATATTGATATACATAATATAATGTAATATTTAGCTATTACAGTTTATTGTTGTATTTTTCTGTACAATTTACAGAGAAAATTACATGATTGTCTTATGATTCGTTATGTGCTATGCTTTTATTTTTCAACCCATTTTTGGTTACAAAAGCCAAATTCCTTACACTTATTTGGAGTGTTTACTTGACAATTTATTGACACATTAACGAGTTATTGATAACTTACTCACATGTCGTGATTATGATTTTATGTGCATGTTTTACAGCTTCCAATCAGTTTTTATGATCATTAAAACTAATATCATGTTTGTCTTGTGACAGTTGTGTGTGAAAAAGGGGTCATAGTCATTACCTTGTCATAAACTGATATATTATCATTGTAAGGCATAAAATATATTAGTTTCTTGTTCCTTTTCAAGGTGAAACCTAAAAAAACCAACAGAATTTTATCAGAACTTTGTCATATTTGAATGGCTTTTGTTTAGATATTTATCATTTTTAAACGAAACATTTCAGAGCTTACAATAGACCATCCTATAAGTCATGAAAATACTTTTTAACAATGAACCTCTCAGCAAATACCCTCAGAAGAAAAAAATGTATCTGAAAAATATGTTTGGCCTTAGATTGATCCTGTATTGATTATGTTGATTTTTTTAGGATGTAGCATTTATCATCCATTGTTTTTAAGAGCATTCTCAGTCATATTTTTTGTTATGTCATTTATAAGCTATATTATACCAGCAGCCATATTTCATTTGAAAAACAGGAAGGTTGGTTTACAGCATGGGATTATAGCAGACTATGGTTAGTTCATACAATTATTGATTAAAATTAGATAAGTGACACATGTTGTTCATATTTGTTGAATATTTTGTAAAATAATCTTTTTTTAGTGATGATGATAGAAAATGAAAAACACCTTTCCATTTATAATTACTGACTACAACATTGAATATGATAATTATGTAAGTTAAAAAGTTTTCCATTTATGATAAATGACTACAACATGAATAGTATGTGGAAATTTAAAAACCTTTCCATTGATAATGACTAACTATAATGACTGACTACAACATTGGACATTATTATGTAAGTTTAAAACACATTGCTGTTTATAATAGCTGACTACAACATTGAACATTGTATGTTAGTTTAAAACATTTTTTTCCATTAATGATAGCTGACTACAATATTGAACATTGTATGTAAGTTTAAAACACTTTTCCATTTAAAAAAGCTGAATACAACTTGGAACATTGTATGTAAATTTAAAACAGTTTTTCATTTATAATAGCTGACTACAACATTGAACTTTGTTTTTAAGTTTAAAACAGTTTTTCCATTTACAATAGCTGATTACATCATTGGTTATTATACCCCTTAAACAAAGTTTGAGGGGTGGGGGTGTATATAGGAGTCACCTGGTGGTTGGTCGGTCAGTCCGGGCGGTCTTTTGCAATTTCCTTGTCTGGAGTATAACTTGAAAACTAATGGTTTGGAATTCAGTGCAACTTCATACAATGGTCAAGCACAATAAGAGGCAGTGCAGTGTTCAAGAATCATAACTCCATCTTCACTATTTGCAGAGTTATTGCCTTTTGTTGGGAGCATAACTTAAAAACTAATGGTTGGAATTCATTGCAACTTTATACAATGATCAAGCATAATAAGACGAAGTGCACTGTTCAAGGATCAAAACTCCATTCTCACTATTTGCAGAGTTATTGCTCTTTGTTGATTTTCCTTGTCTGGAGCATAACTTGAAAAGTTATGGTTGGAATTCAATGCAACTTCATACAATGATCAAGCACAATGACAGGAAGTGCACTGTACAAGAGGTATAACTCCAGTATTTGCACAGTTATTGCCCTTTGTTGGTTTTTTTGTTCGGAGCATAACTTGAAAACTTATGGTTGGAATTCAATGCAACTTCATACAATGATCAAGCACAATGACAGGAAGTGCAATATCAAGAACCACATCTATCTTTAATTGCCTACAACCATAAATCTTTTTCAGTTCTTTTACAAAGTATTCTCTTACTAATAACTTCCTTAGTTCCGAAGCAGTCTTGCAGGGCGTATCAATCACATTTAGTGATAGCTCTGTTTTGTATAAATTTAAAGCTCGGAGGGAGGGCATATTGTTTTTGGTCTGTCTATTTGTTTCTCATAAAACTTTAACATTTTTTAGGGCCCCTCTGGGGTTATGGTGCTCATTTGAAGTAGCGTTTGTTCATTTTTGCAATGTTGAAATGTTCTTTACTCTAAGGTTAAAGCATCTTTTCATATTTATAGTTCTTACCAATCATGATAGAGCAAACATACATGTTTCTAATGCCAGTATCTATCTTGTACATATTAATTTTTTGTAATTCCATGTTCTTTGCTTTCAAGATAAATCTTACAGGGACCTGGGGATTTGTTACACAGATATTCCCCTTTATCTCTGGTAAAGGATCTTAAGATTTTATACCTTTAATCATTTGAAATGACTGAGCTGCTCTTTTCATTGTCACATAAATTATTTCTGTAACTAGCAAATAGAATTATAAGAAAACATTGTACTGTGATTAAACAAGGGCTAAGAGCTTAGGGAATCTTATCTTTAGCTTGCATTGGCTCAAATATTTATCAGGTAACATTGCAGAGCATTACTTTAAACTCCCAAATGGCAGTTGTGGTTTATTTAAGATTTTCATTAGTCCTGATACAATCTTTTCATTTTCCAGTTTTCCTGAAGATGAACTGACTGTTGATAGTTGGTCTTGAAATTTCTGGATCTTTTTTTTCTTCATCATAGCTAGCTTAGATTCTTCATATCAGATAGCATTCTTCCCGCTCCTTTTCCGTGGGAATTACTGTGTTTATTCTTCTTTATCATTTATCTATTTCTTACTAAAGGAACCAAGTTTATATTATTTATTCAAAATTCACATTTTTGTATATTGAAAGTTTACACTTTTCATAGCCACATTCCCCTGGGAGTTTGGAGAAGGGGCCCAGGGATAAAGGGAAGATATAATTTTGCTATAGTCTATCCTTCCCTTGCTTTTCTGGGCCAGTGGTGATTCTTGTCTGTCAAGACTTTGTGTAATATGTAACTTCAGAAGTATTTTATGCTAGAGTCTTCATAACTTTTAGAATATCTGTCAGCATGTGAAGTTGTGCACATTTGTAATTTAATGCAGTCATCCATTATTGACAGAGTTATAGGCCTTGGTTTATTAAGAATAATAATTCAAATTGAACTTTTGTCTCATGTAAATCCAAAAGTTTATGTTCTAGAAGTTGAAATTTTAACAAGATAGTTTATCAGCATATGAAGTTGTACTATTGTGTATTTTGATATGGGCTTGTCCAGTTTTAGTGGCCCTTAATTTATTTTATGAAAATTTGCACATTTTGACTGATGCCCTATGTACCTCCATACGTATATGAGCTACTGTTGTGGTACTTCACAAAAATGTTTCTTGGCATATGAAGATGTTCAGCTTATATCAGGCCTTACTCTAATGTATTTGAGCTTTTCCCCCAATGTTTTCACACAGAGAGAAGGTAGTTGGGTCATTGTTGTTCTGGTTCTGTCAAAGGTTTATCTATCAGGAGTAGACTGGCAGTACAGTATCTTGGATTTTTTTTTTTAAGTAACTGGTGCATTTGAGAGAATTTGAGTAAGTTGATTTCTTTTTATGCCATCATCAAAGGTCTTAAAAAAAAGTTAAGTATGTCAGACAAAAGAAGATTCTGTCTTTTTATGATTTTACACAGTTGTTGTGATTATTCATTTGTTTCCCCCGCCACCTTTTTGATTATTCAAGTGGTCCAAAGTGGTCCATTATAGTAATGTTATTAAAAAAGAGATCCATAAATTAATAATAAATTCAATTTTTGTTGCAATGCTTCAAAGGATGTTGTATCATATTCAGGTTTTAAAAATGCAAAGGATTGTTCTGCTTTAGTAAAACCATGTAAAATAATACTTTGGGGATAGGGATATATAAAAAGAAGTTACAACCTGTAGAAAGTAGGTTCTAATTCACAGTGAAAGATTCTTAGTTTTATGTATTTTTGATGAGGTGATATGTTGGAAGGTATATGTGTTAAATTCCTCATAATACTCTGTTATTAGGGTTCATTAAAATCTAGAACTGGATTTCATAGAGTATTTTCTCAGACATGACTACATTACATTTCTGTAAATCAAAAATTTTCTGAACTTTGCAGATTAGGTCTCGACACTGTTACATGGTAAGCAAGAATTCAGTTCTTGTTGTGCTCTCAGTAATGATTAGGGCTGAAGTTCAAGGTCACCTTAAGTGCAGACTCACTCAGTTCTGATACCTGAATAATTTCACACTAACACTGTGAAATTATTGAGGTGTGAGAACTGAATATTGCCCACCTTTTTTTAATGATTTAAAACATTTCTGCAAGGGCAGATATGCAGATTTGAAACAGTTTTGTTAAAAGAAGGAGTAAAAGTGTGAATAGAGCTAGCTATATAAGGGGATGTTTGGATTGGCCCCACAAAATTACCTTTTTCCTCACTTAACAGGCAGCTTGCTCAAACAAGCCGTGGCTTGCTCTTAATTTTGTCTCAGTGTTTTACCTTCCCTCTGGCTGTTTTATTTCCTTTCTATCACTACAAGTTTCTTCAGTGCCAATAAACAGGTGCAATAAACTAAATTTTCTATGTACATTTTATCAACTTTAATGTGGTTTTAACTTTTGAATCACAGATGCAGATCTTTGTCTTGTAGTGCATTCTGCCAGATCATGCTTCAGAATTTCTTTGATCTTGGTGCTAGACATTAAGTTCATGGCATTTTATGTATTATATATAATTTAGCTCCATCATTCAAACTTCAAATCTGAAATAGTTGAAAGTATTTGAAAGGGTTTAGCAGAATCTTTTGGAAATATTATCTCCCTTTATTGAGACTGTTATATCACAAATCAACATAAGTAAAAAATATTTGAAGATCTTCAGGAGTAACAGATGTGTCTTCACTGTAGGAAGTTGGTAAAAGGATGAAAAAAATTGAAAAATAATATATGTTTTGGAAATAAATATCATATTAATTTGTTATAATGTGTGATTTTCAGATTTTATGCTCTTTTGTTAAATTTTAGGGTCTAAATGTGGAGGTTCGAATAAAACTCTTGCAGCCATAGACTTATGCTGGACAGCAATTTTACTGCCTAAAATTCATTTGAGGTGCAAAAAATCATTCCATTCAGATTGGAATTCTTTCACAGACCATAGTATAATGAAGGGTGTACCTTGTCTGCTAGCTAGCAAATTGTCTGATGTTTATGGCATATATCATGGCCCAGTCTAAATAAATGTAGATTACAAATAAACAACAGGAAGATGGTTTATTTGAAGGAGGGCAGGGTTGAGAGTGGAAATATGTAAGTGTGGAGGAAAGAAAACAAGAGGAAAATGTCAGACAGGCATCTCCCAGGCCATGCCTTGTTTTATTGTGCCTCCATATGACAGTGTGTCTAATTAAAACATCCCCGCAATTAAGATGTGAATTTGTTTGTGTTATTTATGGAAAATCGCAGTAAAGTTTTTTCTTCCAGTTATGAAAGTTTTATTATATTTTACTGTTAATCTGCAACATTTACGACATTTAGGATGTGAACAATGGACACAGGTTATATTTGAAGGTATAGAAATGGGAGAGAAAGGCTTCTGCTGTCACTGATGTGGTTTTTAATTAATTAATTATTTATTCATTAATTAAGTAATTACTCTCAAAACTAGCATGCTGTTTACTTTGACATTTCACAATTAGAATACAATATTTAAAACAATTAATTTAATGGCTCAAATGCTTAATGTTACAGGTCTGTCAACTGTCATTGAAGTAAGCGGAACTATGCAAGTCATTTCCAGAAATGGTACTGCAGGAAAAAAATGTCAGGATCTGGAATCAACTTTTTGTACTGTAAATTAAGCTTATGTTTATAGTGAAATATAAATCTCTTTAAAATGTTTATTTTGAGTAATATTTGATGGAAACTTAAAGCGACTGACTCACAGATGGGTCGACGATGCATAAAAAAGAAAATGTTCGTGTATGTAAAAATTCTGGTTATAGTTGTGAAGAAGATACTGTCTCAGTTTTTGTTACAGAAACACATAATAATATAAAGTTTTTCACACTTTTATCAGAAAAAAAGTTTTAGCCCATTATTCACGGGGTAGATACTTTGTTGATATTATTAATTTTGATACTTATAAAGAACATTCCCTAGTGGCTCAGTGGTCTAGGTCCCTGCTTTGAATTTTACTGACCTGAAGGGCATGGGTTCGAATCCTGTTTAAATCAAATTCTTTTTTCTTCAGCTTTCATGATGTATAGAAGAATAAAATTGTTTTTTTGTTTTTTTCTCCAAAATATATTAACTTCTCTTTAATTTCAGAGAAATCATATTTAAGGTAAATTCTGTGAGTCAGTCACTTTAAAAATACGCTTCAGAAATTATTTGCTTTTATCTTTAAGAAAGCTCTTCTGATTTTGAGGAAAAGAAAAAATCAAAATACTTACAAAATTGTAATAGTATTAAAGCCATATGGAAGTACAAGAAGTCATGAAAACAATGAAGAAGTCAGCCTTACCTGTTAACCATTTTTCAGTGAGAATTATTTTAAAGCCTTAGCAAACACAGCAGACCATGAGTAAGAAATCAGCTTAGCTTGTTTACCTGTCCTCATTGAAGGGGAATTATTTTGAAGCCTTAGAAACACTTCAGACCATGAGCTTGCAGTCTGCATGATCTAAGCTCAGTTTGCTCCTCAGTCAGTATGTTTATAATTACCCATATAAATGATCAATGGGTCTGTCCGAATTGAATAATGGACAAGTCCATTTAGAAATTTAGGTGGGTATTTAGGCATCATGGGAGAAGCTGCAGGTGACAGTGATTTTTTTCTGCCCTATGACACATTTTGTATTTAACATGTAGACCATGCGGTGCTGCTAGTTTTTACCTTGATAGATTATATAATATTCAACTCTGTAGTCTGATTTGGGATATCCTCTTGTATAAAACATAAACTAATTTGTTTTGCCCCTCAAGGGAATCATATTTGTCCATGATTTACACCATTAGCAAATATGAAGACTTGGTTTGACTGTTTGGTTTTCGTGATCTGAACATCTTCTTCCCTAATGCAACCAGAGTATTAATAATTGATGGGAACTTAGCATCAGTTTGTACATCGAGGAGGTAATATGTGATGAATTATTGACTTGCTTCATCAACAAATCTTGAGCTCAATCTGTCTAGGAGAGCAAAGTGAACCAAACTTGATTTGTTTATGGCTAGGATTTAGTACTATGATTATAGGGTATCTGTTTCTTTAATTTCTTGAATTTAGGCAGTTGAAGCTATTAAATATCTGTTTTAATATGGATGCAGCTGTGTTTTGATACATTTAGAAGTTTTCATTAGAAATAACGGAGACTTTTACTGAACATGAGGTAAAATTGCTTATTGGTTATTGTCAAAAAGGTAGCATGGACTACACAGGGAGAATTCTTACCAATTTTTAGCTCACCTGTCATGTAGTGACAGAGTGAGCTTTTCTGATCGGTCTTTGTCCGTCGTCCGTCGGTCGTCCGTCCGTCGTCAACTTTTCATTCAAACGACATCTCCTCTGAAACCAATGGGGCAAATTTAATGAAACTTGCCTGGGATGTTCCTTGCATGAAGCTCTACCAAGATTGTTCAAATGGTTCTGGTCCATTGCATTTCTGGTTCACAGGAGCTAAAAATAGATTTTATAAGTTGGATCTTTAAAAATCTTCTTCTCCAAAACCACAGGGCCTGGAGCTTTGATATTTAGTATGAAGCATCATCTAGTGGACCTCTACCAAGTTTGTTCAAATTACGTCCCTGGGGTCAAAACTGACCCCACCCCAGGGGTCAGTTGATTTTACAAAGAGTTATATAGGGAAAACTTGAAAATCTTCTTGTCAGAAACAAGAAAGCCTTGAGTTAAGATATTTAGTATGTAGCATTGTCTAGTGGACCTCTACCAAGTTTGTTCAAATCATGGCCTCTGGGTCAAAAATGGCCCCGCCCCAGGGGTCACATGTTTTACATAGAGTTATATAGGAAAATCTTAAAAAAACTTCTTGTCAGAAACCGTAAGTTGTAGAGTTTAGATATTTGGTGTGTAGCATTGTCTAGTGGACCTCTACCAAGTTTGTTCAAATCATGGCCTCTGTGTGAAAAATGGCCCCGCCCCAGGGGTCACATGTTTTACATAGAGTTATATAGGAAAATCTTAAAAAATCCTCTTGTCAGAAACCGTAAGTTATAGAGCTTAGATATTTAGTGTGTAGCATTGTCTTGTGGACCTCTACCAAGTTTGTTCAAATCATGGCCTCTGGGTCAAAAATGGCCCCGCCCCAGAGGTCACTTGTTTTACATAGAGTTATATAAGAGAAACTTAAAAAATCTTCTTGTCAGAAACTGTAAGGCATAGAGCTTAGATATTTGGTGTGTAGCATTGTCTAGTGGACCTCTACCAAGTTTGTTCAAATCATGGCCTCTGGGTCAAAAATGGCCCCGCCCCAGGGGTCACTTGTTTTACATTGAGTTATATAGGAAAATCTTTATAAAAAATTCTTGTCAGAAACAGTAAGTTATAGAGCTTAGATATTTGGTGTGTAACATTGTCTAGTGGACCTCTACCAAGTTTGTTCAAATCATGGCCTCTGTATGAAAAATGGCCCCGCCCCAGGGGTCACTTGTTTTACATAGAGTTATATAGGAAAATCTTAAAAAACCTTCTTGTCAGAAACCGTAAGTTATAGAGCTTAGATATTTGGTGTGTAGCATTGTCTAGTGGACCTCTATATAGTTTGTTCAAATCATAGCCACTGGGTCAAAATAGGCCCAGCCCTGGGGTCACTTGTTTACATAGAGTTATATCGGAAAAGGTTTTAAAAATCTTCACAGAAGAAACCATAAGGCTTAGAGTTAAGATATTTTGTATGAAGCATTGCCTAGAGGACCTTTACCAAGTTTGTTCAAGTCATGGACCCTAGATCAAAAACGGCCCCGTCCCAGGGGTCACATGTTTTACAGAGAGTTATATAGGTAAAAATCATCTTGTCATAAACAACAAGGCCTAGAGTTAAGATATTTGGTGTGCAGCATTATCTTATGGACCTCTATCAAGTTTGTTCAAATCGTGGCCCCTTGGTCAAAATAGGCCCCGCCCTAGGGGTCACATATTTTACATAGAATTATATAGGAAAAACTTGAAAAATCTTATTGTCAGAAACCACAAGGACTAGAGTGAAGATATTTGGTATGCAGCATTGTCTAGTGGACCTCTACCAAGTTTGTTAAAGGGCACGGAGGCTAAAAGTAGATTTATCTACTGTACCTCATAGAGCCTTCATTTATAGACCAATATCTTTGATATTTAGTATAGAGGTTCCTTGCATGGACCTCTACCCATGGGTAGGGTTTGAGGTCACTCGGTCAAGGTCACTCACCATAGCTTATAATAGATATTTCTACTTTCTGTCATTAGAGCCTTTATTTATTGACTGATATTTTACATATTTGGTTTGTAGGCACTTACACATTTTCAATTAAAAAATGAAATACTGCTTAACAGCAAACCTATAGCCAAAGTACTCAGGTGAGCGATCCAGGGCCATCATGGCCCTCTTGTTTATTCTTTTGATGTAAAAGTCACATGATTTTATTATACTAAGCTTTGTTACACTATGACAAAACCCCAATGAAAGTGGCAGTGTTCAGGCTTTAAATAGGATGAATTACGATGAAAGATTGTTCTATTTTCTGTTAAATTTCTCATCATTATCATGCAGGGGTGATACTGAATTACAATAAACTGCTCAGCTTCTCATAAAATACATAAAAAATTTGTTTTGAAGCATATATATTGTACAGTATTATTTGCCAAAATATCATCAAAACTGATCAAAAGTTATCACCACTAAAAACGTGGTTTTATCGGGTGGAAATTGTAAGGACTTATTTTGGTTATGAATATGTGTTATTACTATGAATTGACAGCTGTTTTATGAAATTTAGTCTTCTTGGACTTGCATTATAGATCACCCAAAAACATGCAGATATGTAAGGCCAAAAATCATGTAAAAGTTTTACTCTGCACCAGTTTTATTAACGAACTCCTTCTGAAAAACTTAGCATTTATAAAACAAGAGTTTGTGTTAAACGTCAACCAATAAGATCATTTTTTGTTAGAACTGGGATGAATAAATTTATTCTGTTCCTCTAATATTTTAAGAAAAACTTTGGAGGATCACAACATGAGCTTCAGGTTGTTTAATGTCTATATTGTTGAATAAAGGTAGATTTTTCTGCAAATTTTAAATGCATTTTGCATTCAAACTCGTGTCTACTAACTAGTGGAATCACCCTAGGTAAAGCGCTGGCTACAGCATTTGATGAATTATGCATAATCCGAGAAGGTGGGAAATATAGATTTGATATTTTGTGTAGTGCTGACATTGCATCTGGGGAAACCAGCCTGCCGCAGATCTGCATTTTGATCATTGTTGTGACATGTGCATGATTTAAGTTTTTCTTAGATGTCATGAAAGACATAGTTTTATCATTTCATGACATATCGTTCATTCCCAATTATGACATAATATCTTCACCTCAGCAGTTGACATTACATCTCCTGGCCATAAATTAATGTCTTGTTATTCTGATAAATCTTATGGTCAGAACCTTATATCTCTTTCTAAAAAAAATGTCATCTGGCCAAGGCATGCTGTTTCATTACCATGGCATAATATCTTGGCCCAGTGACATTTATAATTTATTAAGGCTGTTGACAAAAAAAAAGTCTGTGCTGCTCTTCAGAACTGTTGCAGATTGTACTGCTGTGTTTAAAGTTTACCTGAACTGACAGTATATCACACGCTGTCTTAACAATCATCCAAATTCATTTCATATAAACTACTGTTTTAACATTTCATTTTAATGTTAATGCCCTGAAAATTAATTATGAAGTCAAAGTCGAGACACCTTTCCTGTTTGTGTAAGGCAAAATTTACATAATATTTGCAAGTATTGGTCATGCATGGTTTGCAGACTGGTTAATATAAAGTGAATTAGCAAGTATCAGCTTCTCAAAATGACCTTGTTTTATAATGTTTATGAAATTGTAAAACAAATAGCTAAGATATCTTTATTCAGATGCAGATATGTCTCAGTATTTATACAGTTCTTTTAGGTGTGAATGAAATCTGCATAAAGTAACTGGTCTTACAGGAACGGTAGATTTCATCTTCATTATAGTACAGCGGAACTTCTGAAAACCGAACCTTCTAAAAACGGGATACTGCTGAAACTGATCGATTTTCTCAGTCCCGAAATTTCTCCTTCTGTTTTCTATGAAAATCATACTTCTGAAATCTGGAACTTCCGAACTCAGAATTCCGGACGATTTTTTCGTAAAATTTAGTTTATATCAATGTAATTTTACTTCCAAATACCGAAAAAATAAAAAAAGTGCAAAAGACAGACCTAAGATCGCAAACACTGCGGCAAAAATTTCACGTCTGTCTCTATTGTTTACCATTTAGTGGTGATCGTTTATTTTCACCTGCTTAAGAATAAAAAGTTGTCAATTTATGATTGAAATGCAGCCAAATATATCGATAATTAGATAGCAGTAAATAATTAAAGCAATTACTAGTAGATTAATAACAGGTGTTTGCTACAAGCAACTTTAAGGATTAAATTTTAAATGGGGTGTCTTAAAAAGCGTAATTATTTAGCCATCATCGGCCAGTGTGTTGGCTATTGTAATTGGCTATTTTTTTTTGGCTGTTTTAAAGGTATGCAAAATGTAGCTTTCTGATTTATACTGCCTCACAAGGCCATGAGTGTATGTGAGCCTTATTCTGTTAACAATCAAAATGTGATTGAACAAAATATGAAATTATGGTATACTTCAGTCTTTCCAAGTACATACTTCCAAGTAATTAAGCTTTGGAAAAAAAGATGTGATTCAACAAAAAATTGTGATTTTCAAAAAAATAAATGTTTAGGTCTGTCACCGATTGAAAGAGAATCATGTATTGACTGTATTAGAAAATATGCTTTAATTTGGGTATTATAAGTTATACAACTGTTTATATGTACAAAGGTCAGGAAATGCTGTGCAGTGCTCTGCAATGCAATTTTCAAGTCCTTAAATTGAATCTTAGCTAGATAATTATATAACTGCATGGTGTATCTTCTTAAAGAAGAAATGCATCTTTCATTATGGTACAAAATGGCAGTGCAGACTTTTAAGTGGTTTATTTGCTTGGCAGGGGTCTGTCTTCAAATCTGCTTGTAGTCTAAGTCGTAGAACACTTCTCACTGAATAATTGATAGCTTTATAGCACTCTATCATAAAGTTAGGAACAATCAGCATGACTTTTCAAAAGTTTAATTCTTGATAACTTTTTCCATTTTCTTCATTGACTACATATGGTACATGTCAGACACATTATACTCCTACATGAATGATTTTCCCTAGCAATAAAACTGTTTAAGATCTATCTGTAAGTGCTTCTTTGAGTTAGACCTCTCCGAACAGTTTCTCACAGGTTCAATTTTAATACCATTAATTATAATGGGCCTAAGTACATTAGAAAAGTAAAATATGCAGCTATTTTAACCACAACAGGTGTAGTCTCTAAAATATGGCAAGTTTCTGTAGAAGCTGTTACATCAAGAGACAGTTAATAGCTGTAGTGATTTGTTTGTTTTGATTCTATTTCATGATTAGTTTATATTGTTGTTATTGCCAGAAATAAAATAAATCCATGTGTGAGTCCTCCCAAGGGGTCTGACTTCATAGAAATATTCCAGAGGCCAACGGTGACTGTCTTAATTAGTTGTCTAAATCACAAGTTTCTTTTGTTTTGATTCACCTTCAGAGGTTATTATTATTCTAGATTGGGACCAGGTCTTTCACTTTGGAAAATGTTTATGGCTCCACAAATAAGGATTTGAGGTTGTTTGTCTGATGTTCTGTTAATAATGAAGCTAGATTATGTCCCCTTGTTAATATAAAATGATGCTCAAAGTGTAATATGAGGTTATATAAGCTGTTTATTTCCCCATAGAGTTTGCTGTAACTTCTTCACAGTTTTGTAAAGGTCAGGGTTGGTTTCATATAGGTCAAGGTTAGTTTCATATAGGTCAAGGTTACTGTGGAAGTTAAAAGAACATAATAATATATATATAATTAATATATGTATTAATATATATATAAATAATCTTTTTCTTCTAAGGAATTTTAAGCTGGAGGATTACTTTAATATTAAAATATACTATGTACGAAAAGCAAATTCATGTTTCTTGAAAGTCAGGAATTATCAGAATAGCAATTAAGGCTTATAAATAGACAAAGTAATACCTCAAATTAATGTCAAGGTCAGTTTCAGGGACATTCTCAAGGATTACGTGTATATGTAAGCATAACTCGGAAATCCAGTCCTTTACACACATCTTTCGCAGATGGCCTAGGTATGCATTGTTTAAAGGAACCACTTGAAGCACTTCTTCAAGGACACGGAAAAAAGCCTGAGCTTGTTTGATGTGAATGAGTGTGGATTTATTCTTGTTACTCTTAAAGGATGTTTATTTTACATAATAGTTTTCACTTCAGTATTTGATACTTAATACCCGCAGCTCCGAAAAAACAAAAAAACAAAAAACAACAACAACAGTTCTTTACAGAATACTGTATGTGATCTTTTCTTCAAAATTATCTTCAGTTATGTAAGTGATATTATAACGTAAATGTTACGGTTGCCATGGAAGTATGGAATTAAATTTCAAGGTAAAGTCTGAAATGTGCTCTTTACTTAGGATTACAGGATTCATATTTCAAAAATAGATATTCTTTTTTATTTAACTGGCATATCATTTTCCTTAATAATATTGTATATCATCAGTGTATTCATATCTGCAGCTTTGGGAGAATTATTGGAAAAGAATCAGATTCCCTGTAGTTCAAAAGCAGAGTATTTGTTTAGTTGACATGACTGTAAACTAACTGGATTTAAAAATTCTGAGTAAAAAGATGAGTTAATACAGCAAAGAGAGAGAAAAAAACTACATGTATATGTGTGTAAATAGATGTTGCTCAAATCTAATACATATGTGTGTCACAGTATATAGATGCACTCTTATATGTTAAGGTTTAAATAATATATATGAAAGGGCTTATAAGTCATGGTGGCTTCATTTTTTCAGGCTATTCTGTTTTCTCCAGCAAGAAGATCAAAGATTTTAAATGTGGTGTATGTTGTATCAATTTTCAATGCAAAATAGATAAAGTCAGTCTCTAACTGATTAAAATCTTAATTCTGTAGGTATATTGTTTATGAAGAATTTAGTCCAGTGTCGTGTGACAGATGAAAAAAGTAATTGTAATAAAACAAATTTTAAAAAAAAAAGAAAATTAAAAATTTCGCCTGCCCATGATTTTTATAGGGAAAAAGAAATTAATATTCTAGCAATAAATTGATTATAATTGTGAACATAGTAAGGTGATCACAGATATACAGGCCAAGCCGCCTCTTAAATCACACAAAGCTAGATAGTTCACTGCACTAGGCACTCTGTAACATCAACATTGTTTTGCTACTGTTATTATATTGGATATTTGCTACCAGACTGTTAGATAGAAAATGAATCAGTTCATAGCTACATCCCGACAGATGAGCATGTGTTTTGTAGGGATTACAACAGTTTAGGGAATACCAATGATAATTTCCTTTTCTCGAGATCTGTTGGGAATTATTGGATTTGTTTCTTAATATAATTCTAGTCAGGTACATAGAAGAATATTTGAAGTATTTTGTTTCTATTGATTGATCAATATAGCGATTGTTAATTAGTGAGGATAAAAAATAATGTTTTGATAATATTAGGTTTCTGTAATATGGTAAATGTCATTAAGAAGTGTGGGTTTACATTAAGCAGGAAAGGTAATTTAAACTTTCATTGGCTTAAAACACTTTTGTAATATTGTTTTGCATAACATTGTAACAATTCATATTTTTCTTTTTCATTTAAAAAAAAAAATAATGTATAATAACAGCTTACTGGATATTACGTTTGCATTTTTTTATATCTAACATTATTTATGTGTTTTGACTTACTTCATCAGGATGAATCAAGAAAAAACTTTATCATTTGAAAGATTATGTCGACAGATCTTCATCATGAAAAGATATATAGAGATTACATTTTAAGTTTTTATATTGTTAAATAAAATGACTCGTTGATTTACTGATAATGAAGTTGTGGTAAAATCAAAACCAATTATAAAGTTGATGAAGGTAAAGTTAAATTTATACAATTAACAAGCGTTTATTAAAAAATTCTAATCTCTTTATTCTTAACTTGTAAAGAAAAACATTTTTTTTGTTTTTTTTGTTTCTTTGTTGTTTTTTTTTCAAATTGTGTTTTCAGTAAGTTACAGATTTTAAGAAGTTGAAAGTATTTTACAAAACTTTATATTATTTCTAATTAATTAATTTCATCCAGACATTTTTTTTTATTAGTAAACTGAGTCTGCTGCATGTTTTATACAAGTAAGATATTTTACTACACATGTGGGAATTGTGGGACAGTGAATGTGAGAAAGTTCTAAGTTCTGTAAAATTAGGAAGTAGATAGAACTTTTCTGGCATTCAACCCCTCAAAATATTTAATTGGTTAACAGGACTGTAAGAACTGCCATTCCTGTTTCATTATCTGTTTCAGTGTCTTCAAAATGGAGCAGAGTTTAAATGAATCGTTAGTATTTTAAGTGACAGTTGTTGGATAATTATCACTCTCTTGGTTAAATAAATGAGACTTAAAATTAAAACAGCATTGTTTTTCTTTTCTTTATTTAACATGTAAAAATAAACTTTTATTAAAATTTACTCAGGCTGTTATTTAAAATGACTCAAAAGATTTAACCACTGGCTTCACTTAAAGCACTCAGTAGTAAAATCTAACAAGCTGTTATGACACCATTATGTCTGCAATAGTGTGATTTATCAATAAATAAACGATACCAGAGATTTGTAAACATACAAATTTATGATTAGGAAATATTAAAACGGAGGAGGGACAAATTTAGATTTCATTTTCAAATTACCTTTTTGACAGTTTTAAGACACATGAAGTAAAATTTCAAGTGGCTTTTAAGGGAGTATCACCATTAATGTGTAATAAATGTCAACATCTTAGATATTTATGGCAGAAGTGGAAAAAAATGTCATACTTAGGGATTGAAGAAGGAAGACAATAGAGTCAAAACTAAGAGTGGAAAATGCTCACGAGCTTGATACAATATATCATTTAGCAAAAACTTGTTTCCTTTTAAAGGATTTTTTTCTTAATGTTACATTAAGTCTGTAACTTGTAAATGAGATTTTTAGGGTAATAATTATAAGTAAAAATAAGGCCTTCTCACTGTATATATAATTAATTAAGGGCACAGACTTGTTAAATTACAGAATTAATAAATTATCTTCTCTGTAAAAAAATTCTTAAGATTAATTAGTGATTATGAAGCATTGTGGAGGGTCCTAGGAATATAGAAAACTGGTGGATCTTCAGAAAAGAAAAGCACTTTGATTTTGCTTAAGTTGTTTATTTTTTTTATGAGGAAAGGATTTTGTTTGTAATGTTACCTTGAATGAAAACACATGTGAATAAGTGGTACCTGTAAAATATAATAGCTTCTAATAAACCCACAGACTTCTGAGGCAGCTTTTAATGCTGAGCAGTCTTTATTAAAACATTGGTCTTCCAGATTGTGAGAAATAGTTGTGAAAATACAATGCTATTAGGGTGCTAGTCCTTACCCTTCTTAATTTCTGAAATGGATGTTATTGTCTTAAATTAATCAGTTTGCATGGACTAATTTATTATTTGAAGGGGTATTACCTAGAAGACTTACTGACTGAATTTAAGCCAATGGTGCAAACTGTCATATCAAATTAATTTGTAGACTTTTCATGGTCTACACTGAAAGTCTTGTTGAAATGTTAAAGTACTGCTGCAGGCAGGGTAAAGGTCAGATTTTGTTATTGAGCAGTGCTTATCATGAAAGTGTTTAAATAGTATGTTAACATAATAATAGAAGTGCCACACATTTTTTGTAAAGGTGAAGATAGATCTTACACAATTATTACACTGTTTTACATAGTGATAATTATAACTCCTGGATTATAATATTTCATTTTTTTGTTTTCTGTTGTAATTATTCGTTAAGAAACAAGGAACAAGACACTTTATAATTGTCTGTTAAAAGTGAAAATCACAGTACAGTTGAAGGAAGACACTTCAAGGTTAATTCTATTACATGAATTTCCCTGTTGAATTAACATAATGTATTAAAAAAAAGGGAGAGGATGTGAGTAATTCTATTTTTTTTTATTTGACAATTAACTGAAAGTGTGTCATGAAGTTTGTGAAATTTAGACATCAAGTGTCAAGTTAATTTACCAAAAAAAATAGTGAGGCAGAAGCATGCTGGAATAAATTAGGCAATTTGAAATGAACAGTCACACAGAATGGTTACCTGACTGATTTATTGTTGAGTGGTATAAAAATTTGTATATTTTCTTTGCAGATTGTAAACCAGTCCAAGGAGAGTTGATCACATGACTCAGATTCTGCAGACATTGCTATTTACTAACAGTCTCTATATATATACATTTGATATTGTGTGTTTGTAATACTTGTGTTCCCAAAGCGCTTAAAGCAGCTTAAGTGATTTACAAAAGAAAAGAAAAAAATGTCAGAAAGCAGCGAAAAAATGTCTGACCATAGTGAAAGTGGCAGCGATAGTGGAAATAATAATGACATTTGCCGCGATTTTCTGCGTAATGTATGCCGGCGCGGGAAGCGATGCAAATATCGTCACCCAGGTGAGCAAGAAACAAATGAATTTAAGAAAATATCGGAATACACATTCTGTCATGACTTTCAGAACAATGGATGTAGACGAGCAAACTGCAAGTTTCTTCACTGTACAAGAGAGGAGGAAGAGCATGCCAGACAAACAGGGGAGTTACCAGCACGTGTAATGCAAGCAGCTGCATTAGGAATTGGAGTAAATCATGCAGAAATGATAGCCAAAGGTGGTGTTCCAATTTGTAAAGACAATTTGAAAGGTGATTGTCACCGTGGGGCAGGCTGTAAATATCGTCACATATCAAGTGCTGAATATGAATTTTTACAAAGAAAATCTGAGGGACGTAATGATATGTATGGAAAAGAACATCGTTTAGAAAGATGTGAGTTTGAACCGGATATAAAGCGCAGAAGAATGGACCCTGATTATCCGTTAGATGGATTTAGAACATTTGAGAATCGTTACCCACCACTCTCTCCTAATTCCAAACCTTTAAGTTATCAGTTGTTAGAAGATGAGAATGCAATGTTACGAAAAAAAGTGGAGGAATTAAAAAAGCAAGTGGCAGATTTAACTGCAACAAATGAGGTGCTGCTGGAACAAAATGCCAGATATCGTGTGAGTAAAACTAACATTTTACAGACTTTAAATGCTGCTGGGGTACAGGCAGCACTTCAGGCTTCATCTCTTAATCCCCTTAATACAAGCCTCGCGCAGCAAATTGCTCTTAATAGTGACTTAACAACCATAACCCAGCAGCAACAGCAGGCCTTGCAACAGCGAATGGTGCGAGAACTGGCAGGGGGCCAGGCGCAGTGCAGCATTGCTGCTCCGCCCACGCTCAACACGGCCACCCTCTCCTTGAACCCACCATCAATAGTGCCAGTCTCTCTTCCACAGACCCTGTCTGGGCTTCAGCCGTCCAATAATCAGAGCTTGGCACAGAACATTGACATGAACGCGTCACTTGTTTCCTACCCTATTGTTTCACAAGCCATGAGAATGACCGCAAGCAGCTTGGCGCACTGACCAAATAGCCAAAATGTATATGTGAGTATTGTCCTTTTTGTTCTGTTTGTTTTTTGTCTGTTACAATGTTTATGTTTTCCTTTACTTACAAGTTGTTTTTTAAGAAATAATTATTTAATCATGTATTTCTTCATGATTAACAACCTCTTGAAAGACACATTTTAGACTTCTTTTATCAAACTTTGCTGCTTACATTAAACTTAACACCTTCTCTGAAAAGACATACATAAGGAAAAGGACAAAAGTACCCTCCTTGTCTTTTTGGTCTGTCCAAAAATAAATGTAAATGGACATTGTGTTTTGAAGAAAAAAAAAAGACATGCAGATTACATAATCATTCCTTTTTTGAAAATATTTCTTTGTTACCCCGCTATGTTCTATTTGTATACTAGTGGCTAAAAAAAGGTGTACACTTCAGTTTCACTTAAGGTTACTTGTATATGTTTTGTTTGTATATGTATATCTTTAACCGTGCTGTATATGTTTGTATACCTGGGTTATATAAAAGAAATGTTCTGTTCTGTTCTTAAAAAGTAATATTCTTTTGGAAAGGGGATTTCAGAACTTTGTAAAATGTCATTTCAAAAACAACATAAAGGTCTTTTAATAATATAGAAGTCTTTCAATAATTTCATTTCAAGGTTTTTTTCCTCTTATTATAAAAGTTCCTACTCAGACTCGGGTATACATATGACAAATTGTTATTGAGTGATCCGCTGAGTTTTAAGAAGTGCACATCTTTTTATACTAGAATATATAATGTAATAACTATTAAATTTATTTGTTACTTAAATTGACAGTTATAGACTGTCCAGTAAGGTTAAGAGCAGATTAATTCGCGCTTGATCACTCCACTGCACTTCGGTGATTAACCAACATTCAGTACAGCTGGGTTAATTTAATTGATTAATTATGCTTTAATTTTTTGATAGGAATTTTTGTTTTAGCTTAACAAGATGGTTTAACTGGTGGAATGAATTAAAGGTTTCTTGTTATTACATTCAGTATTTCAGGAACGTTAGTATTTTCAGGAAGTTGAATGTCAGTTGAGATATTAATTGTACATATAATGTAAGAGGTAATAAGACTGAAGAGTCACCTCAGAGAAGGTTTTTGCCAGTAGAAATATTATTGCAACCTCATATTTATTGTTTAAGATGCTGTAAATGATAGACTGTTTATCAGATTATATTATCTTGCAGAGCAATCCAAATTGTAAATGGTTAAACACAGAAGAAATAGTGTAACTGTACTTTTTACAAATATAAAAAGGAAAACTTTAAGATTATGCAAATTTCTACCCCCACCCCACCCCACCCCCAACCTTCTACAATTTTTTCTGCAACAATGTCAGCAAATTTAATCCGGCTTAAACTGGTAATTTAGTCTGTGAAAGAATATTTTGTAGGATGCTGAGACCATATAAAGTTAATACACAATTTAACTTCTCTGGTGTTGCTTGAGCGGTCACATTTTGTGGTTTCGTGACTGAAAGGGTTTCACAATCTGCTTGTTGCATGTTATCGAAGACTAACTAGAAATGGTAATGAGGTATCATAAAGAATTTATAGCTAATCAATGCTGTACTATGGAGCGATGCAAGGTTTGATGTGTGTAAGTCATTGATTAGCGGGAACTCCAAGTAAAAATAGAAATCAGGATTTAAATTTTTTCGCTTGCATTTCACTATAGTCAATGACTATACAAGATTTTTCAGTGATAACCTTTCTGACATTTCTGTCTTCACATTGCTTCCTCTTGTAATTTCCTCACTGTTTTTTTGAACGGTGACTTGACTACAAGTCAAGTGTCTCCTTTCCTCCTAGGTCTTGTAAAGGATGAGTTGCTGTGATAAAGTATTGTCATTTATTGTCAATCATCAAGCTTCAATCTAATTAAGTCATGCAGAGTTATCACTGTTCAGGGAATGGGCTTAATGATTTAAGGACAAAAATCAACAGATTCCCATTATTTTAGCTTTTTTTCTAAGAACTTGTCATCTCAGAGCACTTGGTATCTGTGTACAAGGTTTTAGCACACAGGAATGTCTTTGCTGTGAAATGGTTTTCTTAGTTTTCAAAGTTCAGTGTTTTACCTTCTGGACCCAGTATCTCCCAGATTTTAAGTCCTACCTTTTCCAAACCATATCTCCCTCTATATCTTCCTAAACCCACCTATGAAACCACATATTCCCCTTTGTTTCTCACCCACACTGTCTCCACAATTGCACCTCCAGGATAATGTACCCTGCTGATAAGGAAAAAAAACTACCAGGCAATCACTTTATTTCAATGAAAAATGCATTCTTGTTCACTGAAAAATGTGTTCTCATAAAGATTTTTGCTGTTGAGGAATTGTTTCTTAACAAGAGACAGGTTTGTATTAATCAATTTCTCAATTGCTTTGAACTTCCCTTTTCATTGATATATCATTTATTTACCTCTGTAGCCAGAGAGATAAATATTTCTGCAGTGAGAAAGCACTACGTTGTGCCAATGCTGCAGAATCTCAGGAATTTATTCAATTAAAAAGTGGACAAATTATCATTTTCAATTACAACTGCCGTCATTTAAATGTCTTTGCCATTTTCTAAGAGTTCGAGACTGATGAAATTGGACATATTTATGTAACAAAGAATAAAATTAAGAAATCTCATAAAAGATTACATGTTTCTTACAATCAAATTCACCTAGAATAAGAGATTATTTTTCTAGTTAGGTAATCTCGGCTTGAAAGAATCATAACTTATCTGTCAGCAGTAAACTGAAAGAAATTTTTTTTTTACCATTAGCAATCTAAACTGATGCTATTTTACTTGTGGCATAGTTAAAACAATTATTTTGATGGGTGCTAATTATTACAAGTGAGGTATCTACCTGCAGTAGTTTTTGCTCTTTTATTTTCAAGATGTTACTAATCTGGAAACAAAATCTTTGTTGCTCCAAGTTATTATTCTAGAGACCAAACTAGCTTCTAATCGTCACAAGTTGTATTGACTTACAGAAGTGTTTAATATTGACAAAAAATTAGTTTAACTGTCCCTGGAACACTATAAATCTGTTAAAGGCAACACCAAATTGTGTTGTTGTTGTGTTCGGTCATAAGGTGAGTGTAAATTTAGGATAAGAAATCATTACCGTGAGAAAAACATTAGAATGTGCCTTGCATACTTACTTACTTGAAACCCGGCCATGAAATGAAAATTACAACACAAGGGAAGATCTTGCAACTTATTACAAATCTGATTTTCACTTTGCCTCTAGTGTTTCTTACTTATAATTATCATTTCAATAGCTGCTTGGATCATATTCCTCGTTTCAGTTGAAAATTGATTTCCATGTTGTTTTCATTAATACATTGTAATGTAATATACCGAAGTTAAGTTGCAAATAATTACCCGAAGTTACCTGAGCATTGTGAACACCTGATCAGGTGTCCCCATCATATTGTATCTGAAAATGGAGGAATTTGATCATGTGGCATCTGATCCCTTATTTGCGCATATGTATTTTAAACCAAACCCCATCTGTGTTATAGGTTGGAAACAGAAGCAGCACTGGTTAAATGTTCTCATATTTCAAACCATTCTTGTGTATAGTGTCTAACATGAAGGAAAGTATCTATAAAGTCAAGAAGAAACAAGACTATGACCAGTGTTTGAGTTGAAAAGTGTTGGAATTTTTTAATGTGACATGAAAACTGCTTCAATTAGAAAAAGAAGGGAAAAATGCTTTAAAACTCCTTGAATTTTTTTTTATACCTTGAAAAAGCTTGAAAACTCCTTGATTTTACCTGGAAAAGTCCTTAAATTGCCATGGCTGCTCCAGTTGAAGTGTTTGTACCAATTTGGTCCCTTTAAAAACATGGCCTACAGAGGGTGGGGGCCTGATTTCACCATATGACGATATGGTAAACTTTGAAAATCTTCTTCTCAGAAGCCACTAGCATGATTTCAAAGTAGTTTTACAGAAATGTTTATGAGGCCCTTAATCAATTTCCTTCACACCATGTTGGTTTGTAAAAATACTTGGCTGACTTGGGGCGGGGCAACTTTTCAGTACACAGCTATATAAAGACAAATTTAAAAATCTTTTTCTGAGAAACTGATTGCACAGTTTTAAAAAAAATTCCCACAAATGCTTTTTAGTTGGCCCTTTATCAAATTCCTTTGAGTAATGTTGGTTAGTAAAAATAATTTTTGGCTGACAGGGGGCATATACAGCTATGTTGAAAAATCTTCTCCTCAGAAACTGTTGGCTCAATTTCAGAATAATTTCACAGAAATCTTTCTGTGGTTGCCTTTTATAAAAAAAATTCTTGAAGCCATGTTGGTTTGACAGTAGTTGGGCAAGTTTTCACTGTATGACTGTATACAGTAAACTTTGAAAATCTTCTCCTCAGAGACCCCTGGCCGAGTTTCCGAGTTATTTCACAGACATATTCCTAGAGTTTTACCTTGACTTATATTCTATTTTTGGAAGTAACAGCAATTTAACATAAAGTTTAACAAAATCTACAATGGTTCTCAGGTGAGCGATAAAGGGCATCATGGCCCCCTTGTTTAAAAAAATACAGAGTATGAATTAAGGTAAACAATACTTGGACATTCTATCAAGTACTCGTTTAACAGATTACTTGTTGCTATCAATAATATATACAGTAAAATACCATTCACTCCAGCATTGATAAATTGAGAACCCTGGTTTACTCGAGGACATTGTTCGATCCTGGCTAAATTTCTCTATTACCCTGGATTATTCAAGCACCAATAGCTTGTTTGCTCGAGCAACGTTTCCAGCCCCAAGGTCATGTTTTGTGCTTTATTCTTGTTGTATAACTCGAGCATTCCTGTCAAAAATTTTCACACCTATCATCATCATAATATGTCATGCTGGTGCCAACAGATAAATAAGTAAACATTTAATTTTTTGCATGTCATGGTAATTGTCCAAGTTTTGTTTAAATGGCTTTAAGAATTCAGTAACAGCATACCTGACAATTATGAAATATTAATATGAAAACTTGAAGTATTTACCTGTCATAGGTAGCATTAATCTATTGAAAATAGCAAATCAGTAATCGTTTTGGGAAAGTGTCATAAGTAGGTAAATATAATACATCACCATAGCATCCTCGAATAGAACAACATCCGTTTGCATTTTAAAATGCAAATTAAGTCTAATTTGAACAGATCTGAAGACAGGAAATAAAGGTTCAAAGTCTGATGACTGCACATCTGCAGCACCTTCAGGGTGTTCCGTAACAAATACGGCAGATTTCCAATAGCTTAAGACCTCAGATAACTCGAGCATTTTGCACGGGACCTCGAGCTATCGATGTTTTACTGTACATATATAATAATAGATTTTTTGGATGAGACATGACACTGATTTCTCACCCCTTTTCATTGAGTGTACATCAACTACATATTCCCTTATACTTTAGACAGTTTGGCATTCAGAACCAATAATCAAACTCAACAAAAGGTATAAATGAGTGTAAGACTGACTTTTAAGAAGAATAATTATGACCCATTGATGCACAACATGCAGTTTTTACTTCACTACCTTAGCAATTACTTTCAATATGTAAAGATTTATACCGTCATTAATCTTGGAAAATGGTTGTGATATTTTAGCCCTGTGGTGTGGCTTTACATTGTGGGCTGTTACGACTGAAATCTGAACTGAAAACAGGGGAAACAAAATCCTGAAATACTCATTGTGACAAAATACCAGTGAATGATAGTTTCTCATTTATTTCTCCCCAGGCAGTCTTTGACTGCTAACATTGGCAGATGCCACAATTGTTCTATGTTTTAGGTAATAAATGGTAGGAACATCTGAAACTAAAGAAAAACATAAATGTTTCACTACTTAAAGATCAGACAGGAGCCATAAATTTGGCAACTTGATATCTTATATTGGTGATTTGATAGTCCTACCCTTGTTGTATGGATGTTTTATAGGGGTGAAAAAATACTGCAGTGAATAAAATAAACATAAGAACCATTTGGCCTTTCCTGCATTAAATCTACCTGTCTCAGTTGTTAAATGTCTTTTTTTTTACAATTAAAGATTTTATTTAGAAAAAAAGCCAAACTTTCTTTTTTTGTTCAGCTACAGTGTGTTAAAATTTACTTGAATACATAATGCAGTCCTTGAGCAAAGCTTGTATTCACAAAATATTTTTATGACAGGTTAACCATCCTTAAATGCATTGTAAATGTATTATAATTATTACTTTTTTATACATTAAGTATAACAATTAAATAATAGAAAACTGAAATTATAGAAAGCATGAAAATTTAAAATTTAATGTGAAAAAAATATACTTGGCTCTGTAACAACCAAATTTGGTGGCAGTGGTTTCTGTACTGATTAGGGGAAGTAACTGCTGCAGGTAGTTTGGACTTACATATGATCAGTCTTAAAACAGTCACAAAGCAAGTAATTTATGAGACATAATTATAATAGATTTCACTATTTAAAATAACCATAAAACTTTCTGTGAACAACAGTTTTATGATAAATGTATTGTAAATCTATTAATTCTGTTAAGCCATATAGTTTTATGTAGATCCTCTTGTCTAAATGCTTACCTGTTCAAGGGAGATAGCAAATACCAGCTTAGTCAAACTGAACAAAATAAACTGCTTAGAATTTGTCATGAAATCTGTAGGGAATTCAAATTCCAGTAATACAGTCTACACATTTCTTAAAGTAATATAAAAGAACTATGTGGAACATGATAATAATTCTGTTGAAATAAACCCAAAACATAAAACTTTGTAAATTATAATCCGAGTCATCATTTATCATAAAACTGTTGTTCATGAAATAAAAACTTGTATCTATATTTTCTGTAAAGCAATGTTGAAGTTTATACATAATAGAACTCTCCAGAAATTATGTTTTATGTATCCCATATGACATATGAATCATAGAGTAATGATGGAATATAAATTGGAAATGGAGATTTTCTTTTCCTATAATTACAATGGGTAGGATGTAGTTGTTTTCAATTATAATCATGAACTCTTGTATTAACAATGTTCTTTTTCTGTGATGGTCTCCGTAGCAACAAGAAATGATCCAGTTGAAAGTGTCAGATGTGATAGAAATGAAAACTTTTATTATGATTTAGCAATGGTTGTTACAAGTGTTTCAGAGTTCACAGTGTATGGCTTAAACCATTATTCCATCATATGAACTAGAATCACAAAATATTATAAGGGTTAAATCCTAAACCTCTGAGACAAATCAAATTCAGGTATAAGGGAAAGGCTTGTTATAGCCATATATATAAACTTTTGAAAATGATTCAATCAGTGCTCTGGAAATTTTCAAATCTCAATCGGTCCAAGACCCCCCACCCCCAAAAAACATGAAAATAAATCGGCCATAAATAATGTTTAATGTTGGCATGCCTAATATATGCTTTCAAGGCTTCTTTCCTCTTATTGAAAAATAGCAATTTATTGTCATGGTCAGGTGAGGTTTAACGTAGAAGGAAGGCTGTTGTATTTAGTGTCCCCTTTCATGTCTTGCAGGTACATCTAGGGGCGTACTCTCAAAAATCAATTACTGATTACACTGAGAGGTAGATGTGTGTATCTTGAACTGGCACTGATTTGTTTTCAGTGGCAGAATTTTTGAGACTCCAGTTTGCTTAATAAGCCTTTGGCTTTCTTTCCTTAAAAAAAAAAATCTGCAAAACATAAGAGAACTTAACTTCAGGTCATAAAATGGGAGTACCTTGTCCAACAGTTAAAGACAAAATTAGATTAGTTAAAACAGTCGTAGTTTTGCTAAAAACATGTTGAACTAACTGTCAAATCTAATAAAAACCATAAAAAAGAAAGAAAAATTCTAAGGTTGAAGCACATCATGGAAACTAATGAATTTGTTGAGGAATACAGCGTATAGATGAAGTAAAAATTTATTATTAGCTTAATATATTCTTAAATTAACTGCTTGTTGAAATACATATTTCACACGCAGCACACCCAATATGAGTCGCATCTAAATTCCAACCACCTATGGATGAAAGTGACATTTTTAGCTGTGAGTTTTTTTGGTTTGTTGTTGTTGTTGTTTTCTTTTTTTTGGTGGGGAGGTGGGGAGGTAGAGGGGAATTTAGAGTACTGACCCAAACAGAGTAAAAATAAAATCATTGTCTCTATTTTGTGGCAAATATATTGGTGAGGGTTGTCTGATAGTTCATGTGATAGCAAGAATTTCTAGCTTTATGTTTCCCTGAGGATAAGACAGTGTTCTATGAAAAACCAACTCATTGAGGAGAAGTTCAGAAAAATGCCAGTTTTAATTAACAAACATGCTAGCTTTAAATAATGAAACATTATATCAGCTGACCTTTTAATGACTTAAAAGCTCATCAAGTAATAGATTGAAACATTTCACCCCAAGAGAGCAATACAAAAAATAGAACACAGTTCCAGTGATACAGCTTTATCAGTTTAACATTGTATATATGGTCAGGTTTCTTGATCAGGTTTCTTAGGCACACAACAGAAGTTATAATCTGTCTAATTGCTTGGTAATATTTTCATATCCTCCTTTAGAATTGTCTTGCTTCTTTTTCCTGTTTCTCTCTGACCCTGGTTCACATATTGGTACATTTTACATGGTGGCAATTGGACCCTGTAAAAGAAGTTAGTTTACTGAAACACACAGAATGCTCAACCTAGCTATAGCAAAACAATGTTGGAATAGCTATATAACCATTATGAGCAGCATCACCTCCATAGGAGCAATCATTGAAATAAATGACCTACTTAAAACCACAGCTAGCAGACCAGTCAAAATTTTGCCAGTAATTCAGTTAAAAGAAATATTCTGACTGCATTACATACTTTTAGATTGTATTGGAAAGAAATAAGACTTCTGTCAGGAATTTTTATTAGGGTGTAAGTGAAAAGTTTTATATCACATCAAGTAACTGCTGCCAAATTCATACATCATAGTGCCATAACCTAATTTACACATGATATAAACAAATTTTGTTTAAAGATTATATAGACAGTCCTATCATACATCTTGTTATACTTTTGTGACATAATTATAAACTTGGCGACAAAACTTCACCAGAGCTTGTAAATAAATAAGAGCAGTATAACTTGATATTGTCTATAATATGTAGCTGGATTCAGTGGATCTGGTGAAATCTGTAGTTACATTCAGTAAGCTAATGAGATAAGTTGTTGGAATAAAGATGATAAAATGAAGTGGAATGATCAAAAATGTAATTAAATTAAACTTCTAGGCTTTTGAGTCACTGTAACCAGAATTTTCGAGAGAAGAACTTAACCCTATTTTTAATCAGCATGTTAAAGTAGCACTTCATAGTTTCATCAGTTACTGAAGTATGATCATATTCCTGTTTAATGTTTGTAACGAAATATTTGGAATAAATTTCATTCAGTCACAAGCAGTCAAGAAAATCAGCAGAAGACACTAGCAGTCAAAAACATTAGCAGGAGATCTTAACAGTAAAGAATATTAGCAGAAGACACTAGCAGTCAAAAATATTAGCAGGAGACCTGAACAGTAAAGAATATAAGCAGAAGACACTAGCAGTCAAAAACATTAGCAGGAGACCTTAACAGTAAAGAATATTAGCAGAAGACACTAGCAGTCAAAAACATTAGCAGGAGATTTTAGCAGTTAAAAATACTAGCTGGAGACCTTAACAGTGAAGAATATTAGCAGGAGACCTTAACAGTAAAGAATATTAGCAGAAGACACTAGCAGTCAAAAATATTAGCAGGAGACCTTAACAGTAAAGAATATTAGCAGAAGACACTGGCAGTCAAAAATATTAGCAGGAGACCTTAACAGTAAAGAATATTAGCAGAAGACACTGGCAGTCAAAAATATTAGCAGGAGACCTTAACAGTAAAGAATATTAGCAGAAGACACTAGCAGTCAAAAACATTAGCAGGAGACCTTAACAGTAAAGAATATTAGCAGAAGACACTAGCAGTCAAAATATTAGCAGGAGACCTTAACAGTAAAGAATATTAGCAGAAGACACTAGCAGTCAAAAACATTAGCAGGAGACCTTAACAGTAAAGAATATTAGCAGAAGACACTAGCAGTCAAAAATATTAGCAGGAGACCTTAACAGTAAAGAATATTAGCAGAAGACACTAGCAGTCAAAAACATTAGCAGGAGACCTTAACAGTAAAGAATATTAGCAGAAGACACTAGCAGTCAAAAATATTAGCAGGAGACCTTAACAGTAAAGAATATTAGCAGAAGACACTAGCAGTCAAAAACATTAGCAGGAGACATTAACAGTAAAGAATATTAGCAGAAGACACTGGCAGTCAAAAACATTAGCAGGAGACCTTAACAGTAAAGAATATTAGCAGAAGACACTGGCAGTCAAAAATATTAGCAGGAGACCTTAACAGTAAAGAATATTAGCAGAAGACACTGGCAGTCAAAAATATTAGCAGGAGACCTTAACAGTAAAGAATATTAGCAGAAGACACTAGCAGTCAAAAACATTAGCAGGAGACCTTAACAGTAAAGAATATTAGCAGAAGACACTAGCAGTCAAAAATATTAGCAGGAGACCTTAACAGTAAAGAATATTAGCAGAAGACACTAGCAGTCAAAAACATTAGCAGGAGACCTTAACAGTAAAGAATATTAGCAGAAGACACTGGCAGTCAAAAACATTAGCAGGAGACCTTAACAGTAAAGAATATTAGCAGAAGACACTGGCAGTCAAAAATATTAGCAGGAGACCTTAACAGTAAAGAATATTAGCAGAAGACACTAGCAGTCAAAAACATTAGCAGGAGACATTAACAGTAAAGAATATTAGCAGAAGACACTGGCAGTCAAAAACATTAGCAGGAGACATTAACAGTAAAGAATATTAGCAGAAGACACTAGCAGTCAAAAACATTAGCAGGAGACCTTAACAGTAAAGAATATTAGCAGAAGACACTGGCAGTCAAAAATATTAGCAGGAGATCTCAACATGCAGTAAAGAATATTAGCAGAAGACACTAGCAGTCAAAAATATTAGCAGGAGATTTTAGCAGTTAAAAATACTAGCTGGAGAGCTTAACAGTATCAGCAGAAGACACAAACAGTTGACAGTATTAGCAGAAGACACTAACAGTTGAAAATATTAGCAGGAGACCTTAGCAGTTAAAAATACTAGCTGGAGACCTTAACAGTATCAGCAGAAGACACGAACAGTTGACAGTGTTAGCAGAAGACACTAACAGTTGAAAATATTAGCAGGAGACCTTAACAGTATATACTATCAGCAGAAGACACAAACAGTCAATAATATTAGGAGAAGACACAAACATCCTAGAAAATTAGAAGAAGACACAAATAAGAATATTAGCAGAACCTATCTTCAAGGGTTGTTGAAATAATGTTGAAATTGCACAAGTTATTTGAAAACGATAAAAATGAGGCTCTGATTAGTTTTTATCATTTTCTAATAAAACGTGTAATAAATCCTATATTATATGACCACAAATATAATTTATGTTCTACTTATATCACAGAAGTTTCGTAAGTGAATGGTACAAAAACGTACAAAAACTGTTTAGTTCGTATACACGCAAACGTCATAAAGGTATTGTAATTTTTTTGTAAGTGATGTCAAAGTGTTATTACACTAGTGTTATATTAAAAATAGAACACGGCTTTTATAACATGCCCACAACATTGTCCATAATATAAAAATATGTAAAGAATTTAGATATTATAACACTTAAAGCTTTAAAATCTGTTGAAGTCTTATTTTTTACAAGATGTCTATTTTCTTCTTGATTCTTCTGTATAAAATAATAATCCTTTTCCTTTTTCTTTTTTTATGTAACATATACCTTGCTGTAACCCAATGTTTCCATTTCAGGCTTGTCTGATTAAAGTTTTTCACTGGCTACAATTTATGAGTCCATAACTTCTCAGTTAAAATACCAAATAACTTTTAATTGGTCTTTGTTGAATGTTTGATGAGACCATGCTAGAAATTCATAAGGATGAGAGTTTAGGAAATGAGTAAACTCACTGTTGAAATTAAAGTGCTGAGGAGAATAATCTTGGAAACTGTTCTAATATCTTAATAATGATATTTATTGCATGTTGAAAAGTTTGATAAACAATACCCAGACAGTAAATTCTTTGTCTTGATGTTAAATTACAAGTTCTGTTGCAAATAACGAGTTTTGTTACATATCTGGTGGCAATTTAAATTGGTTTCCAAATTGTCTGAGATGTTTTTCTTTTATGGTAAGATTTTCAATTAGGTTGAGTAAGAAAATATATGGTTGTCTTCAGATTCAGTGAAAGTGTTCAATTTTCAAAAATATTCAGGAAACAGGATAGATTGAACATACGTTTTCTCAAACACTATATGAACCAATTTTTCAGCTGGACTCTAGTGAATGATATCTGGTATTTGACAAAAGTATGACCATTACTTGCTATATTTCTAATATCATACATGCCTTTCTCCCGTTACTCGCCGGGTTCTCCCGATATTTAGACCCTTAATCCGGCACCGCGGCGAAGCACCCAAATCTCCTGATAAATCAACATTTTGTCTTGAAAAAAAAAATTCCATAAAGTTCACTGAATACACACTAAAGTCCAAGTTTGAATATACAAAGTCAAAACCTTGACACATGAGATCGATAATTGGTTGATTATGTGACGAAAGTCTGCTCTTTCTTACGCGCGTTAGTGTTAATTGTCAGTAACATCTGGTCATTGCCCGGGGTAATACTTAGCGCCTGATTGACGTAATTAATGTTTGCAACAAGATGACACGTCATTCGCCTGATTGTTGAATAAAGTACCATGTATGACATCAGAAACACATGTTTTTTGATTTTGGTTTTTACCCCTTTGTGATGTCCAAAAACCCGGCAATTTTCCACAAATCTCCCGTTAATGATCCAACCCTAAACAGCATGTATGTAATTTTCACTTTCGACAGACATGCTAAACAAATATAAGGTTACTTATTGTATTTTAAGTAGAAACTTACTGAATATTATTGCACTGTTTAAATGTAAGACAGATTGTCAATTTTGGCAATCCCGGTTCGATCCCCATCAGGGCCGGCAAAATTTCTCCATGATAATTGATCTCTGAGACATTGTGTCAATAGGTCATTTATCCCTCACCTCTGAAGCAAGTGAGGAAGAAGTCAGTTTCTTGAGGAGAAATTGGTTAGTAAACTGGTTGGACACCCAGGAACACTGGTTAGCAGGTGGACTGACTGCCGGGTTATGACCTTAGTTGTTAAAACTCAGGTGTTAAACCATAAACCATAATCAAATGTAAGATAGCATAGCATACTTAGCAGCCACTGGGGTTTCATTAAGTAATTCCTTAGCTAGATATTATGACTGTTATATATCTGTTAATTTCTTTGGAGATTTCACACCAGTCAAAATGCAATAAAATTTATTTACTTAAGATAATTTAGCCTGTTGGCCTTCCATTTTCAGATTATAGTATCTTAATTCTCATTAGAAGCACAGAACACAATTTTAAAAAGCAATTAAATACAACTGTTGCAATATTTATTTTAAGTGATAGCAAGTCAAAAACAATAGATGCTGATTTTATGTACAGATTCCCTATAGTTTTTGTGTTAGTGGCAGACTATGCATAATAAAATGGTTTGTATATTTATATTGCAACTATGATTGTTATAAAGGTAGTTAAAAAAAAATGTTTTTAATTTCTGTTAAGGGCATTCTTTTCGAGTCGGCTTAAAACAATCGAGTAATAAAATGTTTGAGTTTTATTTTATTGCCCGATCAAAGTATGCAGTTGTAAAATATAAAGTGGGATGAACAAGTACTATCAGCTTGAAATATCATTTAGTGTTTGAAATTATTTTTTGTCCAATGAGATGGCAGCATTTTTCAAATTTTGAAAGAATTTATTTTAGTAAATCAGTTTTTAACAACCAGTGCTACTAACCAGGTAAATCGAATGAAATGATTTACCAACGCTATTCCGCATGTGTGCCTTGGAGGCGGAGTTACAGGGATATTGGGTTTTTGTTTACATTTATGCGATACATAATACATTGAACTGAATTCATCTTATATAATTATGGTTGGCTTTCACAAGTAAAGTAAAATATCCTCTCATTTTATGTAATGCATACATGTAAATAAAATATGCAATACACGGTAAATAATATATTCGTGCCGCTGCTTGCAGGTGAAAATGCCGTCGGAAAAGTACAGTATTCAATTACGCATGTCAATATAATTATAGTGTGCATGTATCATCAAAGATCGTGTTAAATCAGTTTCACAACTCGAAATATTAGAACAAAAAAACAAAAATGCAAAAGTACAGCATATTAAAGAAATCCGAATCACCTAACACATCAAAACTTGTGACTTGATCTGCACTCATTTTGTTGTGAAACGTGTTCGACCTTCTCGATTAAAGTTATGTTTCTGTGTGCCAGCGAAAGTAGATTCTAATTTGCATAAGGCGGTAAAAGATCAGACCTCGCCGATATCCACGGAACATGGATGACAGACATGATTTTGGTGTTTCGAGGTGTCAATCAAATTCGCGTGACGAAAGAGGGCAGAGACATGTTAAGAGTGTACAAAAATAATTTAAAACACTAAGCTGGTTAAAATTTATTAGTACGTATTTACAAAATTAAATTGGTCGCGCGGCTGCGCCGCGCCTGACCAATTTAATTTTGTAAATACGTACTAATAAACTTTAACCTATACTTAATGAAATGAAAATAGAAGTTAGGTGTGAAATATTTAATCATGAGGTAAGATTGAATCAGCTTTTCTGTGGTAAAGTATTTAAGGGCTGTTGGTGCAGCAAAGTCTAAAACACTTATGTGCAGTGAAGAATATTAAACTTTTCCCTAAATGATCAACCCTTGTCTGTGATACAATTTATTCCAATAAAACTTGCAACCCAGGAGATATGTCATTGTCATAGCTTACTGCATTATGTGTTGATAAATTAAACAGGCTGTCTTGTAGCTATCGTTAGAGAACTCCATCCCTTGAAATATACTAACAGCTTCAGTCTTTATCTATCAAAAATGGATGTGCAAATTGATTTATAATATGTTCTTGTTTCTAAGATTTTTTTCTTGGAATTATTTTAGTCATAGCACTTGTATACAGACTGGGGAACTCACTTGTAAAGGCAGAAATAGGAAGGCAGATTTAGGCTCTTTATGTCAGCAGATTTTTTTTTTTAAGTTCTACGTCATCACAGTTTTTGGAATCCTTGTTATCTTGTTTTATATTAAACAAATTATTTCTATGAAACTATCTCAAGTTGTATACCTGTTTTGTTTAAGTGTTTCCTTGGAAGAATTTCGAAATTTTAAACTGGTTCTTTTACGTGTTTCTCAGAAACAAAACATTGATGCTTGGTGTTTTTGTGAACATAACTCCAGGGAGAAATTTAATGTTTGATACGGTACCTACTGTTTAAAATGTTTTCCTGGAAATAATTTGGTGCTTGAAGATATTTTATAGAACTGTTACCAGAAGAAAGCTTGGAGTTGGGCACATTTTGGAGATAAAACAAACAGATGTTTTGTTCTTTTTGTTAATGAAACTTGTTGTTTTGAAACAATATTATTTGATATGAACTCGGAAAATGCTTTTCCTGGGGAAAAATGAAAATGTTTTCTCCAAGCAAAGTGGTACCTACTTAAAGATGGATTTATTTTTAACATTTCATGAAAATGATTCTGGGAGTAAAGTTGTGGTTTAAAATTTCTTTATGGAAGTGTTTGCCGAAGGATTTTATTGATGAGAAGTTAGACATTACTTGCCAGATCTAAGGTTTTGTTCCATATTATGGTGTTCTTCTTGCTTAAAAATGTTTGAAAAACAAAAAATGGAAATGTAACAGTGCTTTATTTTGTAAAAGGTTGGCTGTCAGTTTAAAGCAGAATTCAACTAGACATTATTTTCGAAAATCCTACATTATTTACGAAAATCCTTTTTCTTTTTTTTTTAAGATTTTTTTCTCAGATTTTTTATAATAAAAATTGATTTATCTTTTCTACAAAAATCTTTCTGTTCTAATTTCAGAAAGTATGCTTTTAAGTGATCACATTAGGCAGTCATATGTTGTGTACTAAAGACACTAACCTAAAGTCTGTTAACCCATGGTACACTGACAGTCATGTACTAGATTGTATTTTGATGCCCTTCTGACAAATAGGTAATGAGACTATGAACAGTTTAAAAAAAAAAAAAATGTTATTTAGGTATATAAAAGTATGCTTTGACACCATAAGTTACAGTCCTATTACTTATGAGCTAACTTGGCACTAACTTATGTAAACATTCCTTTCTTCTTGAGAATATTAGAGAATCAGGCAGTTGAAGGGAATATAATAAAAAAAATGTTGTTACTTTTCTATTATTGTGAAAGCCAGGAAAGTGATATGTGAAATGAGATTATATCAGTATAACTGTTTAGCCAATTCCCTTTTCATTTAATTAGCTCACCTGAGCATGCTCATGTGAGCTTTTAGGATCCTTGATTGTCCGGCGTCCGTCCGTCCGTCCGTCGTCCACAATTCATTCAAACAACATCTCCTCTGAAACCACTGGGCAAAATTGAATGAAACTTGCCTAGAATGTTCTTTGCATGAAGCTCTACCAAGTTTGTTCAAATGGTTCCGGTTCATTGCATTTCTGGGTCACATGAGCTAAAAACAGATTTTAAAAGTTGGATCTTTAAAAATCTTCTTGTCAGAAACCACAAGGCCTGGAGCTTTGATATTTGGTATAAAGCATCATCTAGTGGACCTCTACCAAGTTTGTTCAAATCATGGCCTCTGGGTCAAAAATGGCCCCGCCCCAGGGGTAACTTGTTTTACATAGAGTTATATAGGAAAAACTTTAAAAATCTTCTTGTCAGAAACCATAAGGCATAGAGCTAAGATATTTAGTGTGAAGCATTGTCTAGTGGACCTCTACCAAGTTTGTTCAAATCATGGCCTCTGGGTCAAAAATGGCCCCGCTCCAGGGGTAACTTGTTTTACATAGAGTTATATAGGAAAAACTTTAAAAATCTTCTTGTCAGAAACCGTAAGGCATAGAGCTAAGATATTTAGTGTGAAGCATTGTCTAGTGGACCTCTACCAAGTTTGTTCAAATCATGGCCTCTGGGTCAAAAATGGCCCTGCCCCAGGGGTAACTTGTTTTACATAGAGTTATATAGGAAAAACTTCGAAAATCTTCTTGTCTGAAACCACAAGGCCCTGAGCCTTAAGATTTAGTATGTAGCATTGTCTAGTGGACCTCTACCAAGTTTGTTCAAATCATGGCCTCTGGGTCAAAAATGGCCCCGCCCCAGGGGTAACTTGTTTTACATAGAGTTATATAGGAAAAACTTTAAAAATCTTCTTGTCAGAAACCGTAAGGCATAGAGTTTAGATATTTGGTATGTAGCATTGTCTAGTGGACTCCTACCAAGTTGGTTCAAATTATAGCTCTGGGGTCAAATTTGGCCCAACCCTGGGGTCATTGGTTTTACATAGGCTTATATAGGAAAAACTTCGAAAATCTTCTTGTCTGAAACCACAAGGCCCTGAGCCTTAAGATTTAGTATGTAGCATTGTCTAGTGGACCTCTACCAAGTTTGTTCCAATTATACCCCTGGAGTCAAATTTGGCCCCCCCCCCCCCCCCCCCCCCGGGGTCATTTGTTTTACATAGGCTTATATAGTGAAAACTTTGAAAATCTTCTTGTAGAAGGAGAAGTAACATTTTCAGTCCAAATAATCTGGAAATTTGTCAGACAGGTTGTTTCTATGATTTCTAGCTCAAGTTCGAATATGGGTCATCTTGGTTCAGAAACTAGGTCACAGAGCCCAAAAATAGAAAAACCTTGTTAACAATCTAGAGGTTACATTTTCAGTCCAAATATCCTGGAAATTTGTCAGAAAGATTGTTTTGATGATTTTTAGCTTAAGTTCAAAATTGGGTCATCTTGGGTCAAAAACTAGGTCACAGAGCCCAAATATGGAAAAACCTTGTTAACACTCTAGAGGTAACATTTTCAGTCCAAATAACCTGGAATCTGTCAGAAAGGTTGTTTCAATGATTTCTAGGTTAAATTTGAATATGTGTCATCTGAAATCAAAAACTAGGTCACAGAGCCAAAAAATAAAAAAAAAATGGTTAACACTCTAGAAGCTACTTTTCAGTCCAAATATTATCGAAATTTGTCAGAAAAAATGGTTAAATGATTTCTAGCTCAGATTCGAATAAAGGTCATCTGGGGTCAAAAACTAGGTCACAGACCCCAAATATGGAAAAACCTTGTTTACATGCATTGGGGTAACATTTTCAGTTCAAATAACCTTGAAATTTGTCAGAAAGATTGTTTTAATGATTTCTAGCTCAGTTTTGAATATGGGTTATGTAGGGTCAAAAACTAGGACACAGGGCCAAAAAGTAGAAAATAATTGTTAATGCTCTAGAGGTTACATTTTCAGTCCAAATGTCCTTGAAATTTGTCAGAAAGGTTGTTTCAATGATTTCTAGCCTAGATTAGGATATCGGTCATCTGGGATCAAAAACTAGGTCACAGAGCCCTAAAATGTAAAAACCATTTTAACACTCCAGAGGTTACATTTTCAGTCCAAATATCCTGGAAATTTGTCAGACAGGTTGTTTTGATGATTTCTAGCTCAAGTACTAATATGAGTCATCTTTGGTCAAAAACTAGGTCACAGAGACCAAATATGTAAAAAACCTTGTTAACACTCTAGAGGCTACACTTTTAGTCCAAATAACCTTGAAATTTGTCAGAAAGGTTGCTTCTATGATTTCCAGCTCAACTTTGAATATGGGTCATGTGGGGTCAAAAACTAAGTCACAGAGCCTAAATATCGAAAAACTTTCAGTCCAAATAACCTTGAAATTTGTCAGAAAGATTGTTTCAATAATTTCTAGGCCAAGTTTGAATATGGATCATCTGGGGTCAAAAACTAGGTCACAGAGCCCAAATATGGAAAAACCTTGTTAACACTCTAGAGGCTACACTTTCAGTACAAATAACCTTGAAATTTGTCAGAAAGATTGTTTCAATAATTTCTAGGCCAAGTTTGAATATGGGCCATTTGGGGTCAATTAACCAGGTCCATAGCAACTTTGTTAAAAGCAGTCATATTCAGGTGAGCGATATAGGGCCATCATGGCCCTCTTGTTGTTATATCATTTCATTAATTTAGCCATTTTTTTATACTTAAAACAGTTTAGTCATTTATTTTTTTTTACAAATACTTCAAAATGATAAGATAATGTTATGATGGCATGTGATCGTCTAAGTTACAATTTGGTCAAAGCAGAAACAGAGATTTCATACTGGCATCAGTAAGATCTTTTCAGACCTCCTCTCTTAAGTATTTGTATATTTTCTTTCTTCCATAAAATCATCAGTTACACTTACCTGACAGATTTATTGTTCATTAAACATTCTAAAAGTAAACACCACTGAAGAAATACCTGTGTTTTGCCTTCAAGACATGGAAATGAACCATTCATTAGAAGAGATTTCGGCTTCATTAAACTGATGTGCAGATCTGTAAGTGGCAACTGAATAAGATAGTCTTTAATATTCTCATTAAGCTTCTGGGGTATAAACTCACCTAATTACTAGGTCTTTATAAAGATGAAGAGATTGATAAAGGTTATATACACACTGTTAAACTGGGTTCAGTGTGTACATTTCACATTTGTAATTATTTGGAATTAAAAATATGAGATGGCAATAAAATATAAGTGAAATACATAAGAGTTTGTGTAAGAGTTAGTCCAACTAGTTGTACACAAGTCAAGAGATTGTGTAATTTTTGTATGGGTCAATATCTTGCCTCCACGTTATAGCGAGATTCTAACCCAAAACAAAAATATCTCAGAATATGCTTGAATTATTTTGACTAGTGTAAGAGTTTATAATATGTACAAGTCTGTTTGCTTTCCGTAACAATTGATTTTTAGTTATAACTAAGCTGATTTGAAAAGTAACTGTTGTGTCTTATATTCTTTAAATATGTATGGATTTATCTAATTCTGAATACCAATGGAAGTATTGAAACTTCTTACCTTAATTAAGTTTTAAGATACATATAATGCTAGCCAGAAAAGTTAAGTGTTGTATTTTCATGACTATCTGTAGGGAAAGGAAATGAAAATAATTTCTTGTTCAAACATTTCAAGTATTTCCTGTCTAATGACAAAGATTTTGCAAATAATCAGCTAAATCAATCAATAAATCTTGAATTTATATAAGGAACATTTGCAGTCTAGATTAAGACAATCCTTACCAAAGCCTTGCACTGTAATCTTCTTGGAATATCTTAATAGTTACTTTCTTCCCCCATTGATGTTTAAATAACATATTCCATTAAATATTATTACATCTTTTGCTGTTTTAACTTAGCACATGCTTTTGTTTTTATACTACTTCATAAACAGGTAGAGAATACCAGTTATTGTGTAATACAAATACCAAGTCATCTGTACTAAAAAAAAAAAAAAATAAATAAAACAAAGCAATATACATATAATATATGCCTTTAGTCAGTCTGGAAAGGGATGCAAAATATCAAAGACTATGTAACAGTTTAAAATATTGTTGTTATATATAAGAATTAAGTAAGTTATGAGGATGAAATTTGAGAAAGAAACATAAATTCATTATCTTTGTATACAATAACTAGGTGATTAAATTGTCATATAAAATAGTGTCTGAGTCATAAACATAAAATGTGCTGAGAAAGCTTTTGGTTAATAAAACATCGTTCACTTTGCAGCAAAAATCTTGTATTTATCTCACACACACTAGTATAATAATAATGAATAAAGTAAAACTGCTATTAAAATTTAGTTTTTTACCCAATAGTCGAAAGCAGTGCTTCAGTAAGACATCAAATGAAATTGTATGTGAGAAAGGTCTGTTCTGTCACATCCTCTGAGAGAGATTAGAAGAGAGATGGTTGAAGCAACATGACAAAACTCACCTGGCACAGTTGTGTGTAAAAAAAACTATTTCAGGGAACACTTCATCTGGTAATCCAGGGGATGCGAGTTTAATCCCCTACTCCTCCATTAACATCACTATAATCATCTTTGGATGAGACATTAAACTGAGATCCATGTATCAGTGCTATATTTACTGAGCATAGAAAAGAACAAGGGGGTCACTGGAATGGGATGCTTTCTGTATCTTGCACTATTCCCCACAACCTTACGTAACTAATCCTTATGGGCGTTGGTCATATTGGCAACTTTCTACATATCTTGAAAAGTGGGATTTGATTAGCACAAAAGTTATATATAACAAAGTATGAAATGAAATTGTCTTTTGATTAAGTAAATTCAGTGATCTGTAAGAAAATTGCTCGTAGATATAGTGTGTTTTAAAGAAACAGCAACCACTAAACTTTAATCATTGTACTAATTGTTTGTTTCAAATTAGTTTTCATTCAGTTAACTGTCATGTTGATTTGATAGTTTAAATTTTGAAGCAACATTGTCATAGGGCAGCTACAAAATACACACATTTAAGCATAAATGTCGGAATCAATCAGTGCCATTTTTTTTTCTTATCTTTCTTGATTTCCTTGATCAAAGAAAACATATATCAAACTATTTAAATGAATAAACTGCACTGCTTTAAATGAATTTGGTGTTGGTCTCAGATGAGGAAATCCTGATAAACATCTTTAATTACGTTTTCCACAGTCTAAAGATAAATCACTCGTCAGGGGCTTGATGATGTTAAAGAACAAGATTAATTAAGATTCCGTCAGAGATAACGGTTACAGTGGCAACGAAAAATGGCGAAATATAAAGCACTGATCACTGCCTTCTTGTTATAACTAAACCTGTATTTAGAGATTTCAAACATTAAAGGTTAAGTGATCATTTAAGAAAAAGAAACTGCAATTATGCTCTGAATTACTGACTGAATAAGGATTTCTTTAATACACACCTGTGTAGCAGTAATTTAATTTGATAAGTAGGCTTGGTGACTTGTTCCTGCCTCCTGAGGATTTCATCAGCATCTCAGCTTATCCCAGGGTTATTTAGACACAGTTTTAAGGTATCTGATTTTTTTCAGGAATGAAGTGCCAGTTTTTAAGAGAATTAAAAATCACAAGTTATATGAAAACTCAAGAAAGACCCTGATAGTAGTTCAAGAAGTTAATATTTAGAGAGATAATGAACTTATCCAGTGTGTTTACACATCTTTTATTTCTTAGATATGTCAACCAAACTACAGTATGAGTGTCTTCACTGGGGGCACATGCTTATGTGTAGTAAATTATTTAAATATTTTAAGTGTAGATAAGTTAAAGTTTTAATGAGACAGGTGGGTAATGTGATATTTTGTGTATTTCAGGTTTTACCCTGGTGAGTGATGTGTAAACACAGGTTATATCATTGGCAGGTATCCAGAGGAGAAACACGGATGGTGTAATAGATACAGCTGTGGTCAAGGAATTCGTGGCAACACCATGTGACTTAGTAGTTGAAGTGTTTGATGTCTTGTAAGGGGAAAATATGGCATGAAGCGATATTTATTTATGTCGCTAGCCATGGAAAATATGACCAAAGGATTCCAGCGCTGTGAAACAAGGAAGTTTATCAGAACTGCAGGAATACCAATTGATACAAACTACCAGAGAGTGCGAAAAGGAATGTCCTTTTTTTATTGGCAAATTAATTCCAAATGGTCCTTAGATTTTTTGTAGTGCTTAGTATTGAAGCTAGCATGGATATAATACTGTCAAATGTTTACTGTTCTTAATGTTAAAGCTTTGGTTTTAGTGTATTTCTTGGCAACAAGGGCGGTGACAAAGTTGCTTATATCAGTGATATAAATATCACATGGCATGTGGCTGATTCTGATATTTTCCTGTATAATTAAACCTGCCCTTGAATATTTTTGAAGAATATTGATCCTAACTAAAGATTATTTCTTTATAATTATGTAGGTTATATGATTTACAATAGAAAGTCCCTGAATACCAAGGTCATGCTTATGACACTAGAACATTCCTGAATATAGAAATATCAGACAGGTGCAAGAATATTGTCGTAATCAGAAAATTGTGCGACTATTCCTAGAATGTTTCCTAGCAACTAGTTTATGTAAGTTGCCAAAGAATATTTTAAATTAATTGGAAATGTATCTAACATAGGTTATGAATGAAAGTATCTTGTGTCAATGCCCCTAGGAAGTTCATAAAATAGGTATATGTGCTGGTACATCAAACAGTACCTATCTTGATCATTTCAAAAACCTGTTGAGTAAGATAGAATATAATTATGATGGAACATATTGTCATGGAAATGTTCAACATATCAGTAAACATATATTTAACATACAAGTCTGCTCTCAAACCTGGAACTTCCAGTTCTCAAATAGAGTAGTTTATGATATTTTTAAGTTGAATATCATGTCACTTAATGATCAACTTTCTAAAATAGGCTTCCTTAATGGCCCTTTATGTGATGACCAGTAAGTGTTTTATTTCTGTCCAGATTTAACAAGGGTTTTCAGCAGAATTTGACCATGCATGTCAGCGATTTCAAATTTGTAGCATAAAGAATCTAGTCTTGGCAGCACATGAATTCTGTGAAATTGTCATTGAATGTCTTGAGGAGCAATTGTCCCTGCGACTTTAGACTAAACATATCTTTAGAAGCATTGCATGTTTTTATGCCTTCTTTATTTCCTGCCAAACTTTGTAAATGTTTCCAGGACTTAAGTCACTGTCTGTAACTAATTTTCGGTCATAACTGTAATTTTTGTTAAATGTATTAACAACATTTAGTTTATTTTATCAGTTTTGTTAACAAATATCATATCATTTACTGTCGTTATGTTACATCATGTAATTGCCACCCTGACTTAACCTATCATGTAATTTGCTGGATTTGAAATGTGTGTACTTCCTTCATTATGTTTATGAAATCAGATTCATATTACATGCATTAATATTCCTGTCAAGTGAATTTGTCTGTTGTTATGAGAAGATGACTTTGCAGTGTTTTTGTTAAATTATGTACGGTTTTAAAGTCAGAAAATGTTTAGTAAAATTACTGCTAGGAACTAGGTTTTTGCACCTAACTTGCTCGCCTATAATGGCTTTAGTTGTGACATTTTTTTTTTCAGGGAGTAACATTTACACAGACTGATTTTCTGCTGACATTTACACAGACTGATCTACTTTTCTTTTCTGCTGAAATCTAGAGATAAATTGCAACAACTTTTGTTACAAGAAAGACAATTCTTCTGTCAGTTCTTTCATAGTTAAAACACAGATTGTTCAGCCTGATTGTCATTCATTCACTAGAATAACATTCCTGATAAAAAAGAGAGTTATTTTGTCCATATGGAAAGTATTGAAACACTTTTAACATCCAAATTAATTTTCGTTTTAAGTGATAAAATTTGTTTATTTTCACTTTTTTCGTAGTAATAGCAATTTGATAATCATGACAACTCTTTAAATGAAACCTAAATAATCATTTACATCTCTTACCCATTCAAGTAACTACATTTATTTCCCTTTTTCCTGAAAACAAGCATTGTAAAGAAATTACCTTTACAAAATTAGTGCAAGTCCTGTAATATTTGTTATTGGTTTGATCATTGTCAAGGAGTCATGGCTCTCAGGCAAAATGCAATTGTTTCAGCATTGATCATGCATTTCTTTATGTCGTGAAGAATACTATAAACAGTTTGTATCAGTATCGAAATTGGTGGTACTATAAAGGATCAGACTGAATTTCTAATTGTTAGTTTTTTTTAAAGTTATTTAGAAGAGTCTAAATTAAACCCAATATTTCAGTGACTGTGAAGTATTAGGTTTGATTATATATTGCATTTTTGATTGATTATATGATGTTTCATGTTTATGACTGAGAACTATTCTTATATGTTTTACCTTAATTGTAGTCAGTATATTAAAGTGTTTGTTCTTGAAAGTGAAAGCAAGTAAATGGATGTATGAATGCGAGTATGTTTAAATATGAATTATTATGATGTTAAAAAACACTGTTTTCAGAATTGTTAAGTAAGGGAAAAGTGGTTGCATTGAAAAGAAGTAAATAAAAGTGAAATATAAATATTTATGAATGTGATGTTGTTCAGAAATGTTAACTGTATAAAAAAGATTGAATTGCAAGAGTTGACTTATCATTGGATGTATATATGGGTACAATAGAAAAGAAAATATTTATCTAATGTCTACATTGATTGTTTTACAATGTTTATAATGTATCAGGTACATTGCATCTTGGAGTTAAAATGATTTAAAAATAAAGTTTTAAAAACAGTTTGCGACCTTAACTGGCTTTTACATCTTTTCTGCCCTTTTAACATAATGACTTGAGGATCGAAGATAAAGAAAGATTAGAACTTTGGTTATATCTAGATAGATGTCTGTACTCACCATAAGTGATACAATATAACAAGTGAGAGCATACATTTGACATGTAACAACCAAAGAAACCACAACATTCTTAGGTTAAAGATTTCTAGACTACAATCTACAGTGGAAAATACCTTTGGAAAATAGCTTGAAAGCATATATAGGGATGGAACATCAAGAACATTGTAGAAAATGTAAGCAAGTTCTGGAATCTTCATGAAGTTGTTTTATCATTTATTTATTCATTTATTTAGTTTATTTATTTTGGCTTCACTGTCAATACAGAACATAAATACAGAATAACAGTTAAAGCTCACTTGCTCATTATATATGGTTAGTGGAGAAAAATATTGGTGAGTGTAGACTCTCTGATGGTGACTGATTGACAAGTTACTCCATATTTCCCTCACTGTAGAAAGTGTTCTATGAAAAAACCGATTCATTGTAGAGAAATTCCGAAAATATGTAAGCTTTAATTAAACCTGCATACATTTAATGTAAGGTTACAGAAGCTTTAATTAGAAATGTAGGATGACCCTTTGATTGCTTAAAAGTTTTTGAGTTAAAGATTGCAACCAAAGGAAGATAAATGGTACTGTTCTAGTGATCCAGTTTCGGTGATCTATTAACCAGAGCATATGTCCTCTCTAACATTAAAATGCATACCAAGCTGACAGTTTACTTCATTATCAACTGAGAAGGACCATACTTTTGTCTTCCAACAGAAACTACTAATTTACTCACTTAAAAAGTCATTGTGAGTGGCAGGGCCCACATAGGGTGGCCTCGAATCAAAGAAGTCAGTTTATTACAAGTCGGCAACCTTAACCACCGGGCAATGTTTATGACAACATTAAAGTGTTTCTGGACGAAAAGGACATGTAGTTACTTAATCAGGTTTTACAAAAATCAGTCATTATCTAACTGCAAAAAATAAGTTTTCATTGTTGACACGTATATACATACGTCAGGAGATAAAAGACGATACCTAATTTATCAAGAAAACAGGTCGAACAACTGTGAAACTCAACAGTATTGGTGAAAATGTCAAAGGTCTTTCACATAATGGTACTTTATATAAGATGGCAGCTTAGCCCAAAATACTGACCAGCACCTCTTCCAGTTGAATAGTATGCAATGTAAAGTTATTATAAAGTCAGATGGAAGGCAGAATTGAAACATTTATATAATCTCTTAGCCTAATCCATAAAATACATATGCAAGGAATTTATTATGGTTTCAGGTTATGATATTTTTTTAAAATGGAATGGAGGTTTAAAGTATTAGAATACTAAAAAACATCAGTCCTCATTGAATTGACCTTATTTGAGAAATATACTACTACATTGTATAGGACAAAATAAAGACCTTTTTACCATGGGAGTTTCAAGAAATGACTAATATTCACTTCAAACGTCACCCGACTTAATGGGTATAGAGAAACACAATATTTTTTCTAAGACTGACCATAAAAACAGTAAGCATTCACATTATGAATAGAACAGAACAGAAAATCATTTTTAACTTAATTACCCAATACAGTATCTTGTTGCGTAATAAATAATTAATTAATCACATGACATAATTATATATTAGTCTGTTGGAGAATGAACATGCAGTGTTTTTTTAAAATAAAAGTATAAATAATTCCTCAAAGTTTTACCATTCTTTTACATTTTCAACATTCATTACATTTACTATATAATTCTGAAGCATAATTATACAATTTATACAAACACTTTATTCATGAAATGTACATTTTATTCGTAACCCAGTCTTAACTTTTACAGTTTGAAAATTTGATATATTTACACAAATTCAGCAATACAGTTTTTTTCTCTTGATTGAAGTAAATCTAAGAACTTGTACATACAAGGTCTTACATAACAATATCTTTTAATATATTTCGTATAGAGTTCACGGGAAACATTACAAACTAATATCAAAATGAAATACACTGCTCAAAAAAATTAAAGGAGCGCCCATATAATCTATAAAATACCATACGCGTTGAGTAGATTTATGGATATCTTTTACAGACATAACAAAATCGTTCTTTTTACAAAAACAAATCGGCATTTTCATCGCCAACAGGCAACAGAGACAGTGCCCAGGATATGACCACTATCAAATTAACTTTGAAAATGGTGGTCTTACAGGAGAACAACCAATGTCTGTAAAAGCAGATTCAGGCCTGGAATCGTTTCATAGTCAGTGTCAGTAATGAGTGAATTCCCTCGGGCGTTTAGGCACTCTCTACATCGTCTGGGCATGCTCCTGGTGACACGTCTGATCATATCCTGTGGTATGGCATCCCATTCTGCTACAAGAACATGAGAAAGCTCACTGACGTTCTGCACAGGGTTAAGACGCGAAGAAAGTCTAAGAGAAATCATGTCCCAGACATGCTCTATAGGGTTAAGAACGGGAGACCTCGCTGGCCAGTCTATGACCTCAATACCTTCATCATCAAAGACGTTCCGTACGATTCTTGCAGTGTGTGCTGGAGCATTACCTTGCAACAAACGAAAAGTTTCACCTATTGCACCAGCATAATTATGGCCTAACAATTGGTTCTAGGATCAGCACTGTACATCTTAAGTATCTTGTGAATAACTAAGTTGTCAGATGCTGTCTCTTCTTTCAAGCCTATTTCTAGAATACCTACTGGATTCAATTCTTAAATTATGAACAGATGTTCTAAGACTGGTTAATTGCCAATCTGCCTGAAGTTCACGATCTCCCTACGGTTAGCATAGCGATGTTTAGGATATGATTTTAATCAGATTGGGTCAATTGTTGTCTTGATTTCATACATACAATTTTATTTAAGTAACACTCAAACGAAAATGTGAATCTATAAGGTATTCAAAACGTTGAAAACCACTTCTGTTTAAAAACATAAATGACTCTTTGTTTAAAAATTGGAATAAATTGTTTTGAATTGCAAAGTTCTGGACAATTCCAAACATCTAAATAACCAAAATAATCTAAAATTCCTTTGACTTTGAGAGCCTTTTTTCTCCTTATAAACATCACCGATTAAATTTGAATACGCACATTTTACGATGATTTTGTTAGACTTTAAACCAATATTTAATAATCTGAACGTATCTGTTGATACAAAGAGGATACCGTCCTAACTCCCCATAAACTGCTGCATTACTTAAACTTGCCTTTACACCTAAAATTGCAGAATTTCAAGTGTAATCTCTCAATATCCTTTGGCTTTGTAAAACCCCAGAATGTACAATGCTTATTTCAAAATAGAACAAACAAAAGCATCACACAGCTGTAAGGATAAAGAAGGTGTTATTTCATACTTATTTATATATCATAATATCATCGCCTTCAATGCTTTGCCACTAAAGTATTGGTTGTGCAGTACAAAAGAGCCTATATAATTAAATACAACGCCTAAATAATTAAAGTCGTCCGCAATTTCTAAAGGTTCGTTATTATAAAACCAAGGTTCGTGCGGAAGAAATGGTCCTCTTTTACGAAAAACAACTATCTTGGTCTTAGTTTTGTTTACCTCCAGGCCCCATGAATCACAATATTCATACAAAGATTTTAGTTTAATAATTACCATGTTGTAAGCAAATAACAATATAATTACACTTAAATCAAATAATTCAAACCACAATCTATAGTATTTTGTTAAAATAATTCAAGGTCTTCTAAAAATAATGCAAACATGGCGGGGGAATTATTTTGACCCTGGCGTAAACCAACTGATATATTGAAGAATTCAGAATATGTATTACAATGTTTTTTTACACACGATTTAACAACTGAGTACATCGAATTAAAAAATTAAAAAGCTTTCCGTCTAATTCCATATTAAACAACTTTTACCATAATGCATTACGGTTTTTACAGAATCAAATGCCTTTTTCAAATCAATAAAAGCGCAAGGTAATCGCATCTTTTTAGACAACAAATGATTTATTAAATAATGCAACACAAAAATAGCATAAACTGTACTACGGCCTTTATGTAAACCAAACTGGGCATCAGACAGCAAATCATTTCTTCAAACCATCGTTCCACCCAAGAATACTTACAAATAATTTCCCGAAGTTACTAAGTAATGTTATACCCCGATAGTTATTAACATTTGTGTTACCTCTCTTTTTATGTAACGTATACTGAAACCTTTTGACCAAATCTCGAGAAAATAGCCTGCATCCAAAACTATATTGACAAAGTCAGTTATATGACCAACTAAGATATCAGTAGAAGCTATAAAATATTCATTTAACATGTAATCACTTGGACATGAGGCTTTATTTCGGTTAAGACGCATTACAGCATCCCTAATATAGGAACATTAAGTTCTTCAAAAGTAGGGTCATCTATATTAAAGACACTATTGTCATTAAAAGAATCAGCTTCATAATGAGTTACAGTTCTTATATCTTCAAACATATTTGCAAATAGTTTTTTCTTAAATCAGTACTAGGTATATCAGAACCCTGTAATGCATTTCTTTTCTTAAAATGCTTCCAAAAGTCTCTTGGTTTACTGTTTTTGAGATCAGACAATTTTTTTCAACATTTTTCGTTTATATTCTCATTTCTTTTTACGCACAATATTTTTGAATTCCTATTTCAAGTCAAATAGAATACGTCTGTTAGTTCCATTTTTTATTTTTATTTATTTTTAGATTATGAAGACCTAATGATTGCTGACAAAAAGCAAACAAAATGAAAAGCCGAAAGTGAGAAGAAATGAAAATTACAAATATGATTCTAAACATGGCACGAATTTATCCTACCCACTTCATTATGAGGGGATGTTATCAACGTAAACTTCAACATAAATCTTTGGGGCTTCAAATTTGCTACAATTATTTTTCTTCATGTACTATTCTGAACAAACAGGCAAATATCAAATATTGTTACCGTCTAGTTTTGGAGAAATTAATAACTGAAATCACAGATACCCAATTTTCATCGATTTACTATGTTGAAAAGCTTTGTTACAATTGAAATGTATTTAAAACGAAAGGAATTTAATTTAAATTCTATAAAAGTAACTGTTGTAGTACCAAAACAATTTAAAACTGCCAAAAATTAGAGAAACAAGTTGGCTTGAGTGGAGTTTGAACCCATGTCCTTCAGTGAAAATGTCTCAATCCTACACAATGGAATACTCTTCAGAGTGGCGGTTGGGTATTAGGAATCTAATACCTTAATTCTAAACAGATTCTCAACAGTGTTTTAACAAAGTTTTGTTTATTCGCATGCCATAGGAAGATAATTTTTCAAGCAACATAGCATGTACATAATTATGCACATTGGTAGAATTTTCTCACACACTCAAAGGGACTGGCTACTCTTGTAACATTTGGCATAGTCAGTTGTATCCTTGACTGTACTTAACGTTTAATAAAATGATATAGTAAGTTTAAACTATCTTGTATTGTATGCAAGACAGAAAGAAAGAATAAGAATTCCGCTAGGAATTTTCTGCAGGAATGCAAGAAGAAATTTGTATATCATATCATGTTGCTACTGCCACAGTCTGGTTAATACCGCTAACCTCTGGCAGATTGTGTACTCTCTTCGAAATGCTGCTGCCAAATTCATACACCATGGTGCCATAACCTAATTTACACATGATATAAACAAATTTTGTTTAGAGATTATATAGATACACCTATCATACATCTTGTTACTTTTGTAAGACAATTATAAACTTGGCTACAAAGTTTCATCGTGCTTGTAAACAAATGGAAGCAGTAACTTAAAATTGTCTATAATTTGTTGCTAGATTCACAGCATCTGGTGAAATCTGTAGTTATTTTTGGCAAGCTAATGAGATAGGGTTTTGAATTATAAATAATTAAATGAAGTTGAATGTTCGTTAATGTAATTAAATCAGTTTTTATTACGCTTTAACTAGAGTAGTTTTTTATGATTTTTAAAGTGTTTTAGCTATTTATTGAAATTAGTGCGAGTTTCATTATTTTTACTAATTGATATTTACATATGCTTTCTTTCTTGTAATTGTAACCTTATTTGAAAGTGTTTTTTAAATGTTTTGTTAATGTATGCTCATAAAAAATATTATTGACTTCTCTGCAACTTATCTGCCATTTTACAAATATTTCACTTTTTTACCTTGTACATACGAATTGAAGCCATTTGCAGTGCTACAGAAGTTTTACTTATTTTCTAAAATAGAAAATTATTGTCCGACATGTTGAATTGACAAAAATGTTCAGATTCTTTATTGCATTGGTGAGTTTGCTCATTGGTGATTACATGGGTTATAGTGACATAAAAACAATCCTATCTGCATTGTTTGGAAAATTAGCAAAGTCACTGTACAAATGAACATACTTCAGAGCATCTTTCTAATGGTATTTGTCACATATTGAAAAGCCCAGACTGTGGTTTAATTTTCCCCCGAAATTAAATTACAAGTTCTTTTGCAAATACCAAGTTTTGTTACATATCAGGTGGCAATTTAAATTGGTTTCCAAACTGTGTTCTGTTTTGTGTTATTAATTCTTTTATGTCAATAGTGTAAAATAATATGTTAATGTCTACAGAATCAACAAAAATGTTCTATTTTGCAAATATTTATAGAAAGCTGATAGATTAAAAATGAGATTTCATATGGTGTCTAAATTGTTCTGTTGAACTTTATTTCTAGACACAAGGTTTAGTTCATAAGGTAAATTTCTTAAATTCGCTTTCGCATCATTGGATTTTGACAGATAATAATCTAAAACTCATTTAATTTCAAATATTGTACATCATTGTAAGACTTCACAAAGGTTCAACAGAGGTGAGTAGCTGGGGTTTGCCTAAGTAATGACAAAGCTACATAAGTAAGGAATATTTTTTTCTGTTTTCAATTAGAGATTCCGCATTAAGATAAAATAAGTTTTTTTCTTCACCTTTTTGACAAGTAAAGCGTGTTTTCATCCTCGGTTAACATCGTCAATTAAGCTTTCATCAGGTTTGTTATCTAACAGATTTATTGCTAATTAAACAGTTTGATTAAGCAAAAACATCCTTCAAACAAATTCAAAACATACCTGCATTTTCCCATCAAGACATAGAAATGGACAAGTCATTAGAAGAGATTTCTGCTGTGGAAGTAAGTCAGATGATCTTTAATATTCTCTTTAAGCTTCTTGGATAAAGGCTCATATAATCACTACATTTTTTTTACAATAAAAAGTTTGACACACTGAAGTTGTTTCGATAGAATAAAGAATTTTAGCTCGATTCATTTGAAACAAGTACTGTCACTGAAAGATGACAATGCCCACAAAGTGGTGCTGTGACATTTGTGTCGAACACCAGATGAAGATAAATTTCGACAATGGGACCTCAAGGTCAATGTAATTTTTTTGACAATGGGACTTCAAGGTCCAGGTAATTAAGGGGTCATGGTAAATATATTTATACCTTTTTACTGTAAATAAAACTCTAGTGATTATATATACGCCGTTTGGAAGATCTATCCAAAAGGGGTTGTTGTGTGCAAACATAACTAAACCTGTCTAGTAATAACAGAATAATGGCCGATATGAAATATTTTTAACAATTGGATCTTCGAAGTCAAGATCACAAAAGTATACGTCCATGGCAAGGTCATGTCCAAAGGGATATTGTGTTTAAGTATGAATCTAATACATTTACTAATAAGGAAATTATAAGCAATGTTAAAGTTAGGGCATGGAATGACGGACGGACAGTTAAAAGACTGCATGCCCTCCTTCAAAGACATAAAAACCCTGTAAAATTACATTTACTTGATTACCTTTTTCTATAATGTGCTTTACTTTCTGCAACTGCTTACATATGATCAGTGTCAAATTCACACTTGTACTGCATGCAAGTACGTTCAGATTATTAAGCGTTGTGTATAATGAAACACAGCTAGAGAGAACAATAAATTTCTTGCATTTAATTATTAAAACAATAAATTCTTGTCTGAAACTGTATAAGTACATCTGTTTTGTACACATGCAATTGTTTAAAAGAAACTTATCCAATCAGACACTGCAATAAATCTTGAGTTTATGGAATGAACAGTTGCAGCTTTGATTAACAAAATCCACACCTAATCTTCGCACTGTAATCTTAAGCAATGTTTTAATTCCTTCATACCGAATTGGTGTAAAAACAAGACAGGATATTAAATCGTATCTGCGGAGCACATGTTCTTGTATTGTTTGACAACAGACAAAAATGTACAAAAATGCTAGTCATCTTGATATAACAACACATGGCGTTCTGTTTAACTATTCTTTTTACATGTCAACCTGAATTATGGTGCTTGCAGTCAAGCCAAAATCGAGGACAGGATCCATTTAAAAGGTTTTTAAAATGTTGTAATAGGTTACAAATCGTTTGAAATCCATCATTGGGAATATTTATATCATACCCTACTATGAGGTGTAATTATACCCCCAGATAGAATATCTGGGGGCTAAATTGGATTCACGTGTGTTCGTCCGCCAGACAGTCCATATTGTCCGGATTGTTTCTCAGTAACTATTTCTCTTTTAATAATACTTTGCAAGAATCATAAGTAACAAACTTAGTTGTGCATATCTTTGTCACGTCCTACTCCAATGACTTTTCTCTGAGTTATAGCCCTTTAATACCTTTCTTACACATCATTTTGTCCGGACTATTTCTTATCAACTGTTACTCTGATTTTAAAAATACCTCTCAAAAATGATAAGTATACCAAGCGTAATTGTGCACGTTGTTGCCGTGTTCCACTGCCTTGATTTTTCACTGAGTTATCGGCCTTTGATATTTTACATAATTTTGTCCATGCAATTTCTCTGCAACTATTAGCCAGATTTTAATAATACTTAACAGGAATAATAAGTATCATGTCATTGTTGTGTTCCAGTCCATTGACTTTTCAGTGAGTTTTGGCCCTTCTACATAAAGGATAAAAAGTTTGTCCATTCTATTCCTCAACAATTTTATATCAGATTTTATCATAACTCCAAATAGAATTTCTTGGGGCTAAATTGAATTCACATGTGTATGTCAGTCCATCTGTCAGTCCGGTCGACCGGCTGGCTGTAGTCAAAAGCAGCATAGCTGTAGGACATTCTGCTTTGGTTATAGGACATTGATGTTTATTTACACATGAAGGGTAACGTTAAGTATATATGCCTTAATTATCAGCAGCAGTTTGATTTATTTGAGAAATAGTTTGAAGGAATCATAAGAACTGACCATAGTTTTGCATATGGTTTGCATATTTTACACTGATGATTATTCGTTGAATGATAGCTCTTTGATTTTTGTTTGTCATTAGCATCAATGTAAGTTTGTCAGCATTTTTTATACGACACGTACAATTGTCACTGAAATGTTTAACATACCAATTAACATATATACGACACAGTTAATATCAATCTAGAAAGTCTGTTAAAGATTCTTACAACGATTGAATTACCAGGAAAAGATACCTGCCCCTAGAATTTCAGTCCAATACTCATGATCATCACGTTTTTAAGTAATATATCAGGTCATAGTTATGAATTTTTTACTTAATTTTATGATCAGTAAGCTTTGTACTCCTTTTTAACTTGAACAAAAAATGATCATATATATATTTGTATTGGCATTTAAAGTTTATCCTTTGGTTATTTTTAAGCAGTCGTCTTTTTTGACGAATATATGACGGACCATGATTTCAGTGACTGGAAATTATTTGTTTCAAGAGCACTACATGATGTTTGTTTTTCTTGTGTTTTTTCCGATGAATAAATTGATTCCAGATTTTAAGGTACCTTCATTAAAAAAAATATGGTTATATATGATTTATTTTTCATCAGTTGTAACAGTTACATACAACTAATTTTTCTTTCCTGCTGAAATGCATAGTATGAAAATTGTAATAAGTCCTTGCCTATTAAGAAGTTATATGTATCATTATGAAATAATATATTATCACATCTTAGCCTATGCTCATTTTACAGTCTTTTGACGAGAACTTGAGTGATCTTGCTAAAAATAATTCTCGTCAGTTTTTGTAAACCATATCGTCAATTCTGTCATGGTTATAACAGATTTTAGGTGCTAGCTAGAAAAAAGTGCTATTTTGCCCATTTTGAAACTGGTAAACATAGTAAGTTTCAAGTCACCCATTTTGCTCTTTTGGTTTTAAATGATAAATACTGTTTACTTACACGTTTATTTCAGAGATATGGGAGTTTAGATTACATTGATGTTCGCATCATCTCTGATGTAACAAGCTGTTCATGTTAATGAATCAATTGTTATCATTTAACAGCTCTTTCAAATTTAGTGCGATATTTTCGTGTATTCATGTTTCTATGTCTACTAGAAATGATATTTTACAGAAAAAAAGTCTTGCCGTCAGGATGAAAATAATTTCTTGGTAATAAACCTAAAACTTAAAATATGATTTTTTATTCTTGTAGAAGGTGTTGAACTACAATAACAAGACTTTTATGAATTCTTTGTCTCGGAGCTAAATTACAGTTTTGTTGCAAATAACGAGTTTTTGATACATATCTGGCCGTAATTTAAATTGGTTTCCAAACTGTCTGCGTTTTATTCATTTATGGCAAGATTTTCAATAAGATAGTATGAGGCATTGTATTATTGTCTAGAGAAACATCGAATGTGTTCAATTTTCAGCTAGTGTTAGGACAAAGATTTGAAGAAAATTTAAGTACAGCTTTGGTGTAAAATTGTTTTGTCAGACTCAGCTATTTTATATTTTTGCCATTGTTTAACAGCGGTCGAGACCTTTTCTCGTCTCCTAATAATTCTAACAGTTATCGTCCTATTTTGATGTTTGACAGTGTCACTTATCACTTTTAGGAATACAACAAAATCAGATAGACATGCTTATCATGATCTCTTTTAATTTATTAGTTTATGAAAGTCTCATCTAATGCATGACAGTTTCACAATACACAAATAAATATAATACATATACGAACATGCAATGGCAATTCATTGTATGAATTACGAGAGACCATGAGTAAATAAAACTATTCAGTCAATACATATGATATCTTAAAATCATATTACCATTAAAGAAGATTGTACCATGATAAAAGAGAGTAGCTCATGAAATTTATCTATACCTATACACATAAAAATCTGTCACTATGATACATGCATTGCCTGTCTACACATTCATGCGATAAAGCTATTATCTGATTACATGCACATACCAACAAATGCAAACACTCATATGACTAGCAGAGGCATCTCATATGATTATATGTATTTGTAACACAATCCTATCAATATGTAACAAACAGAAACAGACAGCCTCCCCCATCACATGACTGAATAGACAGGCAGTGCTATAAAATTCAGTTTAAAATACATCATTTAAAAAGCAATACATTTCTATAGTGTATAATATCATGACAGGTTTTTGCAGTAACTCTTTTCAATTTTGTATTTGTGAATACAGACATAAACTTTTCAATGTCACTCATAGCTGAGAACCCAGCAACAAAAAACTGTGATTTTTGAAACATTTCATACTTAATAGTATCACACAATCTAAACAAAATAGACAAGTGCGTTCATGAACCAAAAACCCTTCAGAGCGACCAATCTCAATTCTTAGCGGTGCAACTTCGAACTTTACACATGCAGAGCAGTGAGATTTTGACAGTACTAATTTGCAAGATTCTTTCACATCATATTATTATTATTGATTAATTAGAGAATAAATCATAACTTTGCTCCTATTTGAACCATTAATAGCATGTATCCTTACCATATTTATTTAAGACTTAACATCAAACAATATGTTACTCTATACTTAAAAGTACAATTTGATACCTGGTTATTCTCAATAATGTCATTTTGTCATCACAGCCATTTTCATACAGAAATTTCCATCAAACATATTTTTTTAAAAATCTTGTACCATTATTCAAACCATTATTCAAACAGTAGATTAAAACTTTATTGTTTAAATGTGAATTATTCATGGATTTAAACCTTGAACAATAGTTTCCTATGGATTGCCATTGCTTAATATACGGAAATACTCATCCTAAATTACCTGATATGACCCAGTAGGGTTAAATCGTCCCTCACCTAAAAAAATTCATAGCACGATTATGAACTGCGTCGATATAGGAATATGCTTTTTCACCCCAAATGGCAGCATCATAGGAAACTATTGACCACTGTCATATAATTTGGTTAACATTGCATGTAGAATTCCTCCCAACTTTTTGGATTTAGCAATAAACAGACCCAAAGTCCTGCTCGTAGACTGTGACACCACCTTTGCCGTCATACCATAATCTAGATGCTCGGTAAGAAGCAGCCCAAAATAAACATATCGGTCAACAGATTGAAGATTATTTTGACACCTGATCTGTGTTGATAACAATGGCAAAATAATCGTCGCCATCAACTAATGAAAATTAATATTTATTTTCGAGTTCAGTCAAAGAAATGAATATGTAGTAATATCTAATGCTTCCTTCTCAGCCTAACTCTGCTACAGATAAGATTGAACCAAGGTCCTTCTCTCTTCTAAACTCTCGGAGTCAAAAGAGCTTAAGATGTAAAGAATGTTGTCTCTTTAACATATACAATCAAACCATACCAAGTACATGTATGTTTCAATAAAAAACTGTGTAGAATTTTTGGAACTAGGTATATTTGCCATTTTTAGTTAAATGATTTGGTCAGCAGACACAAAAGCGCAGTCATTTTGAAAATCAGTGATCGAAAGATTGCTTCTTTAAATACAACAAAAATGGTACTTTTTGAAGTCATTAGTAGGATCTGTGGTTTCTGCTCTTTAAGAGATTTCACAGGTATCAGTTGATAGTTAAATACATTTTCATGTTCAGCTGAACTAGCTCTCCAAACTTCTGTTATCAGATAACGCTAACTTCCTCTAAAAGCAAACTATACATTTCTGAAATCAATTTAAAACAACTGTTGCATTATTTGGTTTCAAGTGTAAACAACAGTTAGGGAATTTTGTCTTACTTTCCCACAGATTTTAACAAAAAGGCACACAATCACTAACAAAATATTAATGAAATGTTCATTGTTAATAATAATTTGAATACAAGTCCTTTAAAATGTAAATGTTTAATATCTCTTGAGTGCTGTTTTCTGCATTTAACAATTGAGCAGTGAAATGATTTAGTTTTATTGAACAATTAAGACTTGAATTGCCTCAGACGTGAATTATAAGCGGAATTAATAAGTTTATTTGCCTTAAATTTGATTGATTAAACTTTAAACTGCTGAATATTTGCAGTCCATTAAAAGTTGGATTTCAATATCAAAGTACAAAACATTGAGCTACCAGCATGTATAGAGCCTGTTCAGACTGCACGGATGTGCAGGCTGGCTTGGCTCTATACTGGTGGCAAAGGCTAATCACTTTCGATTCCAGCAGAAAAGGATTAAATGTCACGAGTCTGCTGTGTGTCAAACATTTGATCTTTAGTTCGATAGAGCACCTTTTAGTGGCTTTGTATGATGTTGAGATATAAGTAAAAATAAAGAAAAGAAGAAGATTCGGTAATGGTTGTATCTCTTACCATATGAGATATTTCTTTAAACAAAAGTTCCTTGCAGTCTAGAGTACTTTTATCAGCCATTGTGTGCCTGTCTGTCTACGAATTTTGCGTATTCGATAACACCTAAGATTAAGCTAATCACAAGCTTCATTAGAAATGAAAAACTACATAAGCAAAGTGTAAGTGATCAGTACCCAGTGAAAATTAACTGACTTAGTACATCTAAGTAAAGGCATTTGTATAAATACTGGTATAAACAATGCTTATAAAGATAGATGAAACAAAACGGTCTTTTAAGCATACTTGTTCTTTGTCGTTATGTCTGTCAGAGTAGTCCTGCTTAAGAGTGTTCGACATTATTTCACTATTTAGATGTGCTCACTCTGATCTACATACTATGTTACCTCCACACTTGTTTTGGTTTTTGGTACTAACTTTACGAAGATTTCTTTAAAGAACTTTCTGTTTGATATCCTTCTTTTTTCAGGGTTTGAGACAAGTTCTTGTTCCATACCTTACACTTTTGAAGTGTTTCCTGAAAATAACTTGGTAATAACAATAAATTTCTGTGCAATAATCTTTAAAAATGATATATTGTTTGGTACTGTTCTTTATGAATGTTTTGGATGTGTTTCCTTGAAACAAATTGTTAGTTGTTACCTACTGTTTGAAACTTTTGATTTTTAATAACAAATTGTTTGGTTACCTAGTTTGCAGAAATGTTCCCAATAATGTACCGAGCTTTTTGTTACGAACTTTGTAAAAAAAGAAATGCTCGAAGCAAATTAATGTTAATAGTAACATGTATTAATGTTTTGTACTGAAGTGTTTGCTAGAAGATGCCGTTAAACAGTTGTTAGGCGTCTTCTGTCCATTCGTTCTGTTTTTGTACAAAGTTTTAGTAAAATCCAGAATGTTCCTCTCTGAAAAGCAAGCAAAACAAATATTGTCACGGTTTTTTTATCAGATGTGCTGAAAATGCCACTTTTGTTTAAATTTTATCATTTTTTTCTATTTATTTTAAATTTCAGTTTGTAAGTCAAAACTGTTTGTTTGAAATTGTTTCGGAAGTTTCCTGTCTAAAAAAATCCACCTTAATTTTGAAAAAATGTTTTTATAACAAACCAGTTTACTGACAGGAATAAGAAAGATATTGTAAGTATTCAATAAGGTCGCTGACATACAGTTGGTTCACCTATTTTACATATACAAACATTCTTGCCAGTAAAAAGTTTTTCTCTTAACAAGTTCTTATTTTGTATTTTTGGCAAAGTGTATATCTTCTAGACTCTTTTAGTGCCGTTTTAACACAAGGTCTAATACACAAATATGCGGTGTTACAACGAAAAAAACCTTACAAGAAAGAACTTTTTACTGGCACCACCTTTGTACACTTATTTGAATCATTCTTGTAATTGCAAGAAAGCAATAAGAAAAAGGCAGGGTAATGGCAAAAGTCAGTGTGATTCGTTTTATGTATATCTGTAGCCTTTTAGTGCATTCATTCTCTTCATGTATGTCCATGACATCTGGTTTATATAACATTTTATTTTTGACATACATACCACGTTTCATTATAGTTCAGAATCAGTGAACATTCATACATAATTTAAACCTAACTAGTTTTAAAATTCTTAGGTACCTTGTGTTAAGCTGACCAATTAATCCAGTCAGAATCGAGAGATTCACTTTTTTCGCACACACCCCCCACACACACACACACACTTGCACTGAGTTTCTTTGTCATCTTACATCTTTCAATTAAGTCTGATTTATAAATTGTTTTCAATCGGCAAATTTTAAAACAAAGGAAACATCGATCCGAGCTGGCAATCATGTTTAGCCTTAAAAAATATTTAATTATTTGGTCAATAGAAGCCTTGCCCCTTTGAAAAAGAATAGCTGTGTCAAAATCGCCTTCAGTCTAAAACTCACGCTTATATAATAATAATAATAATGATAATAACTGGAGATTGTTTTGTGAAAAACATACGTCTCCCCCCACACGCATTGCAATACTTCTAAAAACCATTCGATAGAAACACGCTGATAATGTGCATAACTACACTTGGTCACGATCATTGCTGTGTAGTTTCCTCAAAACCCAACCAAGGTTACGGAGATATTCAAATTTGTATAAATCAAGGGCCACAACGCTGCTATAAACCATCTGACCAGTATAAGTCCAGTAATATGCATAACTACACTTGCTAATGGTCATTGCTTTGAAGTTTCGTCGAAATCTAACCAGCAGTTATAGAGATATGCCCTAACTGTATTCAAAGTTGAATAAATTAAGGGCCACTTACTTTCGCTAAAAATCATCCTGACCTGAAAACGACGAAAATATGCATAGCTTATCTCTCTTGTAATTACTCATGTGAAGTTTCCTCAAAAATCTGATCAGCGGTTAATGGAAGATATGCCTAAATGTATTTAAATTTGGACAAATCAAGGGCCACAATTACGCTAAATATCAGTCGACCGGGAACACTCAATAATACGCGTGATAACACTCGCTAGCGATCATTCCTGATAGGGTATCGTCAAAATCTGACAAGCGGTTATGGAGATATGCCCATAATTGTTCAAATTTGGCACAAATGTGTGTATTCTAAAAGACTGTATGAGCTGCACTAGTCAAGTAAGATGAACCCCTACCTTTAAAGTTTTAAAGGTCTTAGGAACATAGGACATTTAGAGAACACGGCTGATAAAAATTAAGAAATCATCTTATTATTACAACCACATGTACATTGCTCTACCATCAAGATAAGCAGTGCTTGATTTTGGTTTGCTTTTATTGGGCTTTAATGCCAGTTTCAACAACCAAGGTAATATCCCGGCGGTCAGTCCACCTAATCAGTATTCCTGGGTATCCAACTCGTACTAACCAGTTTCTCCGCAAGTGACTGACTACTGCCTCACTTGCTTCAGAGGTGAGGGACAAATGACCTAAAGACGCATTGTCTGAGATCAATTATCACGGAGAAATTTTGCCAACCTTGGTGGGGATTGAACCTGCTTGATTTTGAGTTCTGATTAGAAGAGGATTGTTAGATCGACATGAAAAAACAAGACACGGCTGTTAAACAAGATAATAATAAAACTATAATACTATAATTACATGACAGTGAAAATTCATCAGCGCTCGATTATACTTAATTTTTTTAATTACAAATTGTAATACATAAGCTGTATGGCCATTGGAGGTGAATTCAATCTCTTAAGAGAAACATATGATGCACTAACAGTAAAATGACGCAGTTATGGTTTCTGTAAAATTAATATATTTAACAGATTGAAAATTTCAATTTTGAAGCCCTGCTGCCATATGACAGCTCGGTAACACGAATGTCTTACTCAATTACTGGAATTTTCTGGTCTTGAAAGATTCTCTTGATCTAGACAGACTATAAATATCAAATCGTTTAAATAAAAAGCTTGCAATGCTTCAAATTTGGTTTTGCTGCTGAACTGAGGAAAACCTAATAAACATCTTTAATCACGTTTTCCATTGTCTAAGATAAATCACTCGTCAGGGGCTTGATGATGTGAAAGAACAAGATTAATTAAGATTCTGTCAGAGATAATGGTTACAGTGGCAACGAATTATGGCAAAAAATAAAGCACTGATCACAGCCTTCTGGTAGGATCAAATTCTTTGTGCTTGAAAGATAAATATTAAAAGAGTACAAGATTATTTTCAGAAGATAACTGCAATTATCAGGTTGATAATTTTTCAATTAGAGAATTCAACACGCCTTTTTAAGGATAGTTTTTATCAGATCTGTGAGTTTGAGGACCCGAACTGCCATCTGGTTCTCCTCAAAGGAAATCTATGATAACATCCTAGGATTTCGTAACGAAGTATTTCTTAGCAGCAGATCCATAGAAAAATTACATTAGTTGGTTTTTATTTATGCGCTAGGTTTGGTAGAAGTACCCGAGACTTATGCAGAGTTTGAACAAGGAAGACTGACATCTATGCAGGAATAGCATTTTGTACCACGTCATACCACACATTAATACAAAGAGCAAGAGGGAATTTTGTTCAGTAAAGATGTGGCCTGCGAACAGTTACTGAAAATATATAGGTCTACAACTGAGTGTCCACTAGTTTAGAATGATAAGACTATTTTGAATCAGTTCTGCTTCTTACAGATACTATTTTTGAACTCTGGATAAATAAATCGCCCGTGTCAGTGAATCAGAAATACATTTGTAACAAGAAGGAATTATCGTCAGCTCTGTCCAAAAGGGTCACGTCAAACAAATGAAAGACGGTGTTCTATCAGTGAGGTCACTGGCACTGTGACTGATAGGGATTATATATACCTGACACTATAGATCTACTTTGTCCTCGGTAAAATGTCCAATAAATAAATGATCAATATATACCTTGACGTAACAAACAGATTGAAGGGTAAACACATGTCACATGATCAATTTGTTAACCCCCTGCCGCGTAGCGGGGAGGGGATTATAGGAATGGCGTCCGTCTGTCAGTTTGTCCGTCCGTAACATTTTCGAGTCCGCTCCATAACTTTTAAACTTATGGAAAGTTTTAAAAATAACTTGGCGCAAATGATCACTATTATGAGACGATGTGTAGAGCGCAACAACAAGGTCGCTAATCCCAAGGTCAAGGTCACACTTAAAGGTCATATATATACATATATATATATATAAAAAATAGTCCACATTTCGTGTCCGCTCCCTAACTTACAAACTGCTTGAAAGATTTTATAATAACTTGAAACAAATGATTCAGAAGATGTGCACAGATCAACAACCAGGTCGCTACAGGAAGGTCAAGGTCACACATAGAAGTCAAATATAAAAAATTCCACATTTTGATTCCTCTCCATACCTAATTGACAAGTCCACCCAATCACAAATTTTAACTATTTCACAATTCTCCATATCCTCAATTTCTCATCAATTGAGTTACTCGCAGTTTCATCTCCATAGATCCATCATTTACAAATGTGAGGTCCAAATGAAGCTGCCCATTTTCCGTAAAAATCATTATCCTATGTCATATTGGGAGGTCTCTCTTCACGCTTGTTATCCAATGTTCTACTACGGCAGGGGATAAAGCTGTCCTTCGGACTGCCTTGATTATGTATATGTACATTTGTAACATATGGTGTCGGAATATCTCGTATATTTCATTTTAAGTGATTTGTAAAATGTGTTTGAAAACTGCAGCCACTCAAAAAGAAAATATTCTACAACTCAGACGTGTTTTGTTCTGTTCTTTGCTGATGGTCATTTTCATTGCATAAAATGACGAATTAATGAACGAGGAAGTTAAGCAGAGCGCTATTTTCAACCATGCCTGACTTTGTGTAATAATATTTGAGGTTGATTTTAGATAAAGATTTACATTCCCAATAAAATAGCGAGTTTTAATGATTCCTTTGAAACTGATAAAAAATTGCAGAAATATAATGTTTTATGGTTAATAATACGACGAACTGCTTATTAACATTTCTCCAGAGCCATCATTTATTTACATTTTTTGAGACAACAGAGGCCTGTTGGTCGTGCAATTACCAAAGGTGGTGTCAAGACGGAAAGGGTCGCCGATACACTGACATGGTTATAAATATAAAGGAGTAGTTTCCCTTTGGAGTTGCTAATGTGTTGAAAATGCCAAAATTTACCAGAAAGGAGGAGTTTGAACTTCTTTTTATCATACTTAAAGTTAAAAAAAAACCCCAGTACAGCCTTCTTAAGAAGCTTTAACCAAGAAAATGTGGGGAAACCATCAATTTTTTTTTGTCTTACCGAGTTGTCTTAAACTTACATTTAACGGAGATACCTTTTTACCAATTATAAGGTACTAGTATAAGAGAAATTAAAACTATGTCAACTTGTTAGTTCAGTATCACGTTAGTTGCTGATCGGGGTCATCTCAAAATTGTGTGATTTCTCTACTATAAACACAAGGTTTTTGAGAGGAAAAATAACTAAGACCAATTTTATTTTCAGTGATTTATTACAACAGTTAATTCCAGTAACTTTGCTTACAAACTCATGTTATAGTTAATTTGTGGGGCTATGTACACTAAAATTGTAAGAGAACTTTCAAGACAACAATAAAAAAAATAATTCGGGGCCTTTGTAGAATATGCCATTCCATTCAATGTCACTCTGGAACACTTATTTTATTGACCAGGGACCCGTTTAATCTTAAAGTGCGTAAGTTACACCCAAAACTTTTGCGCAACCAAAATTTTTTCTCTAAAATAAACACTTCAAAGTTGATCTTTCTTACGTATGGCTGCAGTGGAACTTCGTTTGAGTGGTTTCCTTTCATAGCCTAGCATCTTTGGTACTATCATGTAAAGTATGCTTTAGAAATATAAAGGGATATGAGAGCGCAGTTTAAAGTACATGTGTAATGAATTCAACTAACAATAGTCTGAGTTCATGTTAACTATACACTTGCATTTTGAATATGCCACACAAGGTCGATTTATCTCTACGTTAACAATTTTCACATAGTTTCTTATATATTTTTTTGCTTAAATAGCAATGTTGAACTTTTCACACTTAACTTACTGTAGATTTATGAGCACACACCATTCATAATTAATTTCACAGATGTTTTATTGTCAGGAAAGGCACAGACCTACACAGTACATGTCTAATTATTTTTAAGTTGTTTTATTGTTAGGAAAGGCACAGACATGAAACAAGATGGCTGAATAATTTGAAATTTGTTTAAAGATGTCCGGAAGAATCTTATACAAGGTCCAATGGGTAAATCAAATTTATGTCTTATTTACTTACATCGTGAGACGTTTTCTACAAAATGGTACTTAGCTTAGGTTCAGTTCAGCAGTTTTGCGACCAGTGGTATTTTCTCAGCTAACTTAAAATAGTAGAATTACTTTCAAGAGGCAATATCATAAGCGATCACACTATTATGTTTTGGTGGGGGAGGGATGGGGCGACGGACATGGCTACATGGTTTTACGATACTCCGCTCTTACACTTTAACTTTTGCAGTGAAAAGAGTAGTTCCAAATATTCCAACTAGAACAAAAGAAGTAGATTTTTTTGAAATTCAGAATTATACAGCTTCAGTGACAAACTAAAAATGTGTGCGTACATTTGATTACACACTGACACAAATGGGAAGCAACATTTCATTGAGTGAGAAGCAGATTTAAAACAGAGTTATTTCCTCTATCGTATTGGTAACAGACTCAGGGAACACACTCTACTAAGTCACAGGATTGTTCAAAGGCTTTGTAAGTAAAAGGGTCATTGTAAAATTTGTGCATGGCATTGGAGTGAAAATGTGTACAACTGAAATGAAAATAAACAGAATACTGCTTATGATGCTATTTTTATTTGATGGTAAAATTTATAGCAAATCAATAAATACCAAGAAGGCAAATAACCAGGTAGACAACGTATATTTGGACAGAAGTTAAAATTCTTCCGAGCATGGATTATTACGGCCCTGAAAAGAACTATCACCAACATTTTTTACGTCTGACCAATCACTGTGACCTTGACCTTTGAGCCAGGTACCTGGCTCTTGAACACGACACGCAGTCATATCTAGATGAACCAATATGCCAAGACATTTTGAAAATTCATCCATGCATGAAGAAGTTACGACCCGGGCAAGGTATATCATACAACTTTTTTATCTTTGACAATTCACTGTGACCTTGACCTAGGGACTTAGCTCTTGCATGTGACACACCGCCTCATCTAGATGAACAAAAATGCAAAGGTATTTCAAAATACTTTTATGCTTAAAATCCATTAGGTTGAAAAAAGAGCAGTTCAATGAAAAAAATGCATTTTTTGTGTGAGTCCGTCAAAATCACAAAATGACATCAAAATTCAAAAAGAATTTATTGTGAAAAAATCATGACACACAGTCTTGTTGAATCATTACCCTTTTTACAATCTATTTAGTCTTATCAGCAACTATTTCTTTTCAAATGTCATCATGCCAAAATATCCTGTTCATTCTAATATCCTGTAAAATCAAACTTGATCACTTGTTCTATAAGAGGGATAAAACTTTTTTCTCCGATATTCAAGTAATACAGTCTTGGATAAACTAGGTATTTGAATGTATGTCAACGTACATTGATGAGGGGCCGGGGTGCGTTTTCTACAGCGTCTCAGTGCATTATAAGTATGTATACACACTCTATGCAATATGAAAGCTGGATATGACAAAAAGGATATATCAGAGCTATATATTATTATACCTGTGTCAGTGAGCATCGGAATTAAATGATATTTTTGTGTGTCACAGTAACACTAGTCTCATTATTTCGTCTCTGGAGGTGAACTGGTTTTATTTTATAGTTGTTCACCTTCTGCGTCGCACTTTTGATCTGCGTCTACTTACACGGATTCGACTAATCGTATGCAGTTTGGCACATATTATCGCGCGTTTGACGTTTGTCCCATATTTTGCAGTTTACAAACAAATGATGAAGTTAAGATAAAATATGATAACTTTAACCATACCAGTCCCTTTCATCTAAGAAAACCACACACATAATATAAATATAAGCAGAAACACTTGTCACCTGAGATACGAAATCCTAGAACCAATTGTTAGGCTATATGCTGGTGCAATAGGTGAAACTTTTCGTTTAGTGCAAGATAATGCTCGAGCACACACTGCAAGAATCGTCCGGAACTTCTTTGATGATGAAGGTATTGAGGTCATAGACTGGCCAGCGAGGTCTCCCGATCTTAACCCTATAGAGCATGTCTGGGACATGTATTCTCGTAGACACTTTCGCGTCCGAACCCTGTGCAGGACGTCCGTGAGCTTTCTCGTGCTCTTGTAGCAGAATGGGATGCCATACCACAGGATATGATCAGACGTGTCATCAGGCGCATGCCCTGACGATGCAGAGAATGCCTAAACGCCCGAGGGGGATACACTCATTACTGACACTGACTATGAAACGTTTCCAGGCCTGAATCTACTTTTACAGACATTGGTTGTTCTCCTGTAAGATCACCATTTCATAAGACACCATTTGATGTTTGCTATTCCTCTAATCTGAGCTGGTGACATAGTTTCTGGCCTCATGAGACCAAGTTTTAATCTAATTTATGACCTAGAGATATTCAAAACATTCTTAAAAAGTTTTACAGAGATTTGGTCAAGTATATCCTCTATTTTGATAGCAAGCTTACTTCTGACGTCATTCGAAACTGATGATGAAAAAAGACAGATTGTGAAAGTTCAGCCTAGGTAGATCTGAATGTTATAATCTTGTATTTACCAAAGACAGAAAGAACAAATAAAGAAAGAACAAAAGAAAAAAAAGAAAAAAAACACAAGAATGAAAAGTGACACAAACTTTAAAGAATCACTTTATATTAATGTTATTTTGGTGCTGTATCTTGTTCGCACAGCAAACTTATTTATAGAGATTTGAAATGACCTTGCCTTAGGTATGCATTACATTTTTCTTGATGTGGGACCTTCTTGGGGCACAGGTAAGTGATTTGTAGTACATGACTGTTTCATTGTTAATCTTCCTTTCTCGCTATTATTATTTTTTTTAATTGATTATTGTTCGTGCTTTAATTTGAAACAAAATAAATTTTCTTCTAATTTCTATATTATTCCTGTGATGCATGCATAACCTCCTAGTCATACACAGTGTCATAGCAAGCTAAGGCAAATCTGTCGAAAACTTACATGTAAAAATCAGGTTGTAATGCTCAGTATCGTATACTGAAAAGGGTTACTTGGAAAATTTCTGTCGTAAAACCAACAAAATTTAACAATGAAATGATAATGATTGACAGAATCGTAAAAAAATAGCTGTATTCAAAATGTTTGCGAGACTTTTCATCTAAGTACGTAATCAGTGACCCAACTGGGCATATGTAAAAAAAAACAATGTGTGCATTAATACATAATGAAAAAACGGACATGGTTTTGGATGCTTGATTTGACTAGAGTCTATTAAAAACCAGTATGCATGCACTTACGCCCCTCATCCCCCACCCCCACCCTTAGTACCTTCAGTGCTTTGATTTAATAACTTCCCTAAGACTGATTGTTTTGCCAAGTTAAGTTTCATCTCCCGCCTTTAGATCATTAGGTGGAGCAAACTTCCACGAGAAATGGCATGTATCTGCCGTTCTGAAACACTGGGTAGATCTGAGGAATTTAGGGGAGATCACTGTGAAAGAGATACGGCACGTGACCTGATCACATGAAAAAAAGATGGCGTCAACGTTGCTTCTCTGTTTGCTTTGTGTCTTTTTGAGTTATTGCTCAGCATTGCTGTACCCACTCCATGCAAGTTGCAAAATAGAGTGGTAAGTTGAAAATTCGCAAAGATATAGTCTAGATACATTGAGGTTAATTCTATCTTGAATGATAGTGACAATTATTAGATGAACAAAAGTTACGTAACAAAAAAAAAAAAAAAAAGATCTACACAACACAGTCAACAGCAACTTGAGCAAGTGCAAATGATTCTCCTCAGAGAAATGGTGCTAATTTTGAAAACATAAAATGAAGACAACCCTTAAATGTTTATCCAATGAATGTAGGTGTTATTTACAGTTGTATTACATACTTGCAACTTCATTATTTTGGAAGTATTTTAGATAGAGACAAAACTATGATACATTGTAAACACATTGACAGCTAAAAAGGAATGTACCCCTGGGCGTGCAGAAAATTTAATCTTCCAACTCTTGTATGATTCCTTTACAGATCTGTCCAAACATATAAAAGTTTTAAACAGAAATTGAGAATTAGGATTTCATCACACACTCAGCTGGCAGCATTTAATAGTTCAAGTACTTTTAGTAAATTTATAGTAAATGAGAATTTAAAAAGTCATTATGGTTCATTATTAAATACATTCACAGTGCTCCAGCTATCAATAGATTGCAGGTTGCAATGCCCGTTCCCAATTTATGAGCACATGGGTGCCCTGCTGTGTGCCATGCCCTCAATCTGCATCAATTAACAATGATTTGTGTTTGTTGCAGGAATTTTTCAGGAGATTGTGCTGCAATTCAGAATCGTCTTGTTATTGTTATTAAACAGTGGAATGGTCCAGAAAACTGCCAGAATGGTGGAGAGAAATGTCTGTACCAGGTAATGTTGGAACTTATCTGACAAACTTACATGTACTTGACTGAATGTCTATATCAGGAAGATGCAAAGACTCAGAAAAATCCCAGTCTTATTAGAAATTCGAATTCATGCAGGCTTGGTCATGAGTAGCTTGAAAACCAATGCTTCTAGACCACTGAGTCAAAGAATTGAGTCACTGACACAGTTATCTGAGGTTAAATCTATATTAACACAGGTAGGTGTGCACTTGACTGTAACACATCCATCCTCAAAAAGTCATCATTTATGAAAATAGACTTTCTTATGTCAGAAACAACTAAAGGTTTTTTTTAAAAAAAAATCTAAGTTTGGTCATCCTGGATGAGCCTCCACTTTTAGCTCACCTGTCACGTAGTGACAGAGTGAGCTTTCTGATCACCTTTTGTCCGTCTTCCGTCCGTCCGTCCATCTGTTAACAGTTGGTTTGTTAACACTCTAGTGGTCACATTTTTGCCTCAATTGTCATGAAACTTGGTCAGGATGTTTGTCTCATTAATATCTCGGACGAGTTCGAACATGGGTTATCAGAGTTGGAAAACTAGGTCACAGAGCCCAACTATAGAAAAACCTTGTTAACACTATAGAGGCTACTTTTTCAGTCCAAATATCCTGGAAATTTGTCAGAAATGTTCTAATGATGATTTCTAGCTCAGGGTCAAATATGGGTCATCTGGGTTCAAAAACTAGGTCACAGAGCCCAAAAATAGAAACATCTTGTTAACACTCTAGAGATTACATTTTCAGCCCAAATAATCTGGAAATTTGTCAGAAAGGTTGCTTCAAAGATTTCTAGCACAAGTTCAAATATAGGTCATCTGGGGTCAAAAACTAGGTCACAGAGCCTAAAAATAGAAAAATCTTGTTAACACTCTAGAGGTTACATTTTCAGCCCAAATAATCTGGAAATTTGTCAGAAAAATTGCCTTGAGGATTTCTAGATCAAGCTCGAGTATGGGTCATCTGGGGTCACAAACTAGGTCACAGAGTCCAAATATGGAAAAACCTTGTTAATATTCTAAAGGTAGCATTTTCAGTCCAAATAACCTGGAAATTTGTCAGAAAGATTCTATGGATGATTTCTAGCTCAGTTTTGAATATATGTTTTCTGGGGTCAAAAACTAGGTCACAGAGCCCGAAAGTAGAAAAACCTTGTAAAAGCTCTATAGGTTACATTTTTAGTCTAAATGTCCTTGAAATTTGTCAGAAAGGTTGTTTTAATGATTTCTAGCTCAAATTTGGATATGGGTCATCTGGGATCAAAAACTAGGTCACATGGTACAAATATGTAAAAAAAACTTTTTAACACTCCAGAGGTTACATTTTCAGTCCAAATATTCAAGAAATTTGTCAGACAGGTTCTTTTGATGATTTCTAGCTCAAGTTGGAGTATGGGTCATCTTGGGTCAAAAACTAGGTCACAGAGCCCAAATATGGAAAAACTTTGTAAACACTCTAGAGGCTACATTTTAAGTCCAAATGTCCTTGAAATTTGTCATACTCAGGTGAGCGATACAGGGCCATCATGGCCCTCTTGTTCTAACATTTATCCACAAAGATGCAGTGCATCAGTAAGGAACACCCTTATTTTGGATTCAAAGGCCACTTAGTTTAAACAAAAACTGATCCTTTTTCAATAAACCAAAGTCATTTTTATTTTGGTTTATTTGGTTACACATTACATAATTTCTTTTAAATAACAGGCACTCGAGTTTTGGAATATGAATGTTACACAACTTGAACTTACTAAAATGGCAAAACTATTGATGTTTCTCTGTTAATTTTCAAAGATTTCAAAACCTGTCCAGTAGTTAACATACAATAGTATCTCAGATTACAGTCATTTTGTAACAATACAAATATCTTTTTGATAATTTCAATTAGTACACACCACTAGGTAGTATATTTAGTCACATTTCATACATGCTTGGTTCTTATGTTCCAGCTGAAGACACAGACAGACACAGAGATTACAGCCACACATGAAACCCCAGTAAAACATTACATTGATGATTTGAAATTCAACTTCATAAACAAACCAGATGGAGGATGCACAGTGAAGGTAGAATATACTTACATTTTCTCCTTATTTGAATGGTTCATAAGAGTTATTTCTTTTAGATCATATTAGCTTTCAGTTTCTTTTAGAAATTGCCATACTTCCAAAAAAAGGCAAATAATGTCGTGCTGGTTACAAGTTTTCTGCAAATTCTCAGGTGGTATTTTAGGTTGCATGATGTTTTTAAACAGGGAATGGTAATGCCTTATACCTGTACTTCAGACAAATAATCTCAAACAACTATAATATATTGATGTGTGCTTCACCATTTCAGGGTTACTCAAGGTCAGAGAAGTGGTATGCCCTTCTAGATCAAGGAACAAACTACTGCAACCTTCACAACCTTATAATTGGTAAGGTAACACACATCTGTTCAACTAACTGAAAGATTTTTTGATAAAGATATGAAAAATGTTAATTTTTGATGTGTACCAATGGCAGAAGGAAGTCAGTAACTGAAGTTTCAATTGTTTACAGATGCAACTAGAATTGTAGTATTGCAGTGATCACAAATACGAAAAGGCAGCGGGGGATAATGTAATATGCTCCATCTGTCCATTCGTCCTTCCGTCCCACATTTTCGTCCGGAGCATAACTCTAAAAGTATTTGAGGTATCAACTTGAAACTTCTTAGGTGGACAGATATCTATGAGGAGGAGTGCATTGCACAAGAGTGATAACTCTACCCTTCATAATTTTTTAGCTATTGCCCTTTGTTATTTTTCATGCTTAATTTTTGTTTGGACAATAGCTTTAGAACTTGAAAGACATTCTGCAGTTTAAGATTGAATAAAACTACTTAAAAATTTAACCTTGACTCTTGTAAGTTACAAGTTGTGAACAATTTTTTAGGTGCTGACCTCAACAGAGACCCAGCCTACAAGGAGACAACCAGTGATTCTATTTGTACCCAGTACTCCAAGGCTAACTGTGATAAATACTAGACTGTATACAGCACTCTTTGTTAACCACATTATGGCAAGAGACTGTATACAGCACTCTTTGTTAACCACATTATGGCAAGAGACTGTATACAGCACTCTTTGTTAACCACATTATGGCAAGAGACTGTGTACAGCACTCTTTGTTAACCACATTATGGCAAGAGACTGTATACAGCACTCTTTGTTAACCACATTATGGCAAGAACTATCAAAGGTTTTTATTCTTGGTGTTCAGTCTGCTCAAATCTAAAGACTGATTTTTCTTCACTGAATTTGTAAATTCTTAACCTGTATCTGATTTATGAATATACCACAGCATGGTATATACTATGCATTCTTGTTAAATGGGAGTTTATGACATGAACTACTATGGAAGTGCAGATGGTAGCTGAATTATATAGTGAATAGCAAGTGGATAGGAAATTGTAGCAGATTTCCACAACCCTGTAGAATGATGTGGTCTGTCCATGCATAGAGGAGGTATACTGCTAAGTCACTTCTCAGCCTTTCTAAATGAATTTAAAAGTTTCATTCTCTGTTAACTCGTTCTCAATATTTTGATTAATACTTATACATGTATATAGAAAGTATAAATGCTGTTGTGTCACTGCTAATGCAACTTACTATGTTCATAGTAGAACTATTTTTATTACTATACTCCCCTGTTTGGCTTTAAAATGGCTTGTTATTTGCAAAGTCTGTCTTGAGATCTTTAACAATGACCTGTAAGATTTTAGGTATTTATTCATGTTTATTTAGCAAGTTGAAATATACAGTTGGCCACTAAATGCATTACAATGCTTTTGAAACTAAGTAACTGATACAGATAGTACTACTTGTATGTGTTACAGTGTTTCTTAACATGCACAGGCTCAAGTTTTCATTGTAATATCTTGTATATTTTGTTCTTTCAATCCTTCAATTATTCTTCCTACACTGTTCATTTTATTTGCATAGATCTGTTTTGTGTGTGATCTGATTTCTTCACTTGTTGTTATATATATATGTGATGACTAACATTGTGATGCAAACACGTTTATATTATTATATTTATGTGTATTCAAAAGTAAATTTTTTTTGAATTTATCTTGCTTTCTCATTACATTCTGACAAAAGTTGTGCAATTTTATCGTATAAGGGAGTCAGACAAAGGTTTTGGTACATGTCCTTGGTAGACTGTTTATCCATGGGCACAGTACTTTTTCTTACTGAGCTGCAAGTTTCAGTGTCGATGGAAACCTTATTAGACATAATACTATTAAACCAAGTTGAAATTCAGATTACTTTGGATTTTGATTTATTTATAGGCCTCACATAAGTATAAATTTAATGAAAATAAATGATTTACTGCAAGAGATTTTTTTCTGATTTTCATTGTGGCTATTTACTTTTGCACTATGTTGTTGCATTTGTTGCTCAGTGATAATAAATATCATTTTGTAGATTTCATCTTGTTTGTCTGTCAAATTTATCAGTGGGTTTAATAGTCAGGTGGTTTTACTCATTCCAACCTAAAACAATTTGAATTATGAGTGAAACCTATTGTTATGCATCTGGACACAATCGATCGAATGTTACTATGGGCACCAGCTTATTACAAATCACCCATCAATGACCAGAGTTTTCTAACTACCACCATATCAAATAGTTCTATCGATTCAAACATTTAAAATAACATTTACCTACTTAAAAATTTAGTGATCATTTAGCAATATAGAAACTACCTAATTCAATGTCTTTCTAACTACCGTGGTTGGAAAGAAAGTTGTTTCTCACTTACTTTTTTTTACAATTTTCGGTCTAATGTTCTATGTAGCGCAGTGATACAAAGTCATTGCTAATTTTAGAATATACGTGTTTATTTATCGTCGGTACCGGTTGCCCATATGACCGACGCCCCCTGCAGATATTAGTTATTTTATGACGTGGGGATAGTGCAAGATACAGAAAGCATCCCGTTCAAGAGAAACCCCAGGTTCGTTTACATACTCAGTGTACAACACTGATATATGGGACCTGGATTTAACGTCTCATCCGAAAGACAATTAGTAATGTTGGTGGAGGAGCAGGGTATCGATCTCCCGACCCCTGGGTTACCAGTCTAGTGCGTTACCACTGGACCAATGATCCGATACAGAATATACGTTATTCATCGTGTGCTAGCCTGCTCATGTGTGTTCCGGTCTGACCTGGCCTAGTTACAGAACGATTCAGTTTGATTAGAAAGGAAAACGCGTTACAGTTTAATATTTTGGATGTAGAGAGCAGCGACTTTTTTGTCAGAATTATTGATTTATCCGGTTACACTTACATTATAGTGTTTTTTTATTTACCGGTTTAGACTTTAATCTTTAGAGCAGACTTAAAAAACGTGGCCGAGTTTGCAAAAACGAGATAACACATCCGGCACGAGAAACTTTAAAAAATGTGGATTCAAAGACAATCGATCCATCAGTTCATGTAAACTTTGATTTGAATAACTGAGCATTTTGTTATAGACCTCATACCCAGCTTGCCACATCTTAGGACATAAAAAATACATATCAAAAACTTTAGAATAACCATGAAAAAATTGTAAGGGTTTTATAGTGCATCAGAGCAATATATAAAGTGAGCTGTTTGGATCATCTACCGTCCCTCATCCATATTATTATTATAACTATTGCATTAATCAATTTCTGATTCTCTGAAACCACATCATGGCCTGTTTCAACCAAACTGTTCTGACTGTTCTTTTAGAATACCCCTCTGCAGAATTCTGGTTTCACGTTTGAGACCTTTTACAAAAGAACTCCATCTGCTAACATTGTATTATTAAAATGTTTGATCTCCAGGAAGTTTTGTACTAAGGAAATAGATTTTAAGTTTTAGTGATAACACTGTTGCAAGTTCAGATGCGTAGTAATTTAACCATGAAGCCATAGGCCTGAGTGATTAAATTATTACACATCTGGACGAGAAACCGTGATATAAAGGTAAAGATTTCTTATTTCACGTGGGTAGTCAACGGAAGTCCCCGCCTGGTGTGGATGGAACAATTTTTTTTCCAGAAAAGCCCACGGTGCGTGTATTTTACCTCCCCGATCCCAAGTCTAGGCCAATACTACTGGAAACAGTACACGGTTAGGTTTTCACCGAAATCAGTCGGTAACCCAGTCGCTTCCCGGATTTAGTCGACGGCAGATTACGAAAACTATAAAATCTATATTTATTCTAATACGAATGTATTTTAGTAGTTGTATTTAGCGTGATATAACGGATAGGATATATCACGGTCAATTCCTTCTTTGTTTAGTAAAATTTTGTTATTTCAAGTGCAAGTGCAACAAATGCAATAGGATAGAACACGTTAATTTTCTTTTTAACCATGTGCCAATCGTGCCGGTAAAAGCGAAATTCCTGATTATTACATGTATTGATGCAGTCATAAGCTGGAAGAATGTTTAAGTCAGCTGAGATTAAGTAAAATGAATCATTTCACCGGTTAACCTCACTATTTCATGACCTAATGAGAACCGATTTTACAGGCTGCTATTTTATGTTTGATCTTTTGTGAAAGGTTGAACAGCTAAAAATCAGACCTATAAAAGCGGTTCAACTCTTAAAGCATAATGAATTAAGCCATGCGGCGGTGTTTGCAACCTTTTGTTTGCTTTCGCTTTACGTATATTCTCATTGAATGGTTTTCTGTTTTGATATTTATTTAACGTTTGCTAAACACACTGGTTTACTGCAACCGTTGAAAAAAAATCTGTTTCTGTAACTGTTTTTGAAAACTTGCTACCTGTCAGGGGCGGTTCAGTGGTCCGGTGGTAGCTCGCTGGACTGGTACTCAAGGGATCACGAGTTCGGCCCTACCTCCTCACATCTAATTGTTTTTCGGATGAGGCATTAAACTGAGGTCCTGTTTATCGGTGCTGAGCATGTAAAAGAACCAAGAGTGTCTCTGGAATGGGATGCTTTCTGTAGCTTGTACTAAACAAGAGTGTCTCTAGAATGGGATGCTTTCTGTATCTTGCACTAACCAAGAGTGTCTCTGGAATGGGATGCTTTCTGTATCTTGCACTAAGCAAGAGTGTCTCTTGAATGGGATGATTCTGATTCTGTATCTTGCACTAACCAAGAGTGTCTCTGGAATGGGATGCTTTCTGTATCTTGCACTAACCAAGAGTGTCTCTGGATGGGATGCTTTCTGTATCTTGCACTAACCAAGAGTGTCTCTGGAATGGGATGCTTTCTGTATCTTGCACTAACCAAGAGTGTCTCTGGATGGGATGCTTTCTGTATCTTGCACTAACCAAGAGTGTCTCTGGAATGGGATGCTTTCTGTATCTTGCACTAACCAAGAGTGTCTCTGAAATGGGATGCTTTCTGTATCTTGCACTAACCAAGAGTGTCTCTGGATGGGATGCTTTCTGTATCTTGCACTAACCAAGAGTGTCCCTGGAATGGGATGCTTTCTGTATCTTGCACTAACCAAGAGTGTCTCTGGATGGGATGCTTTCTGTATCTTGCACTAACCAAGAGTGTCTCTGGAATGGGATGCTTTCTGTATCTTGCACTAACCAAGAGTGTCTCTGGATGGGATGCTTTCTGTATCTTGCACTAACCAAGAGTGTCTCTGGAATGGGATGCTTTCTGTATCTTGCACTAAGCAAGAGTGTCTCTGGATGGGATGCTTTCTGTATCTTGCACTAACCAAGAGTGTCTCTGGAATGGGATGCTTTCTGTATCTTGCACTAACCAAGAGTGTCTCTGGATGGGATGCTTTCTGTATCTTGCACTAAACAAGAGTGTCTCTGGAATGGGATGCTTTCTGTATCTTACACTAAGCAAGAGTGTCTCTTGAATGGGATGATTCTGATTCTGTATCTTGCACTAACCAAGAGTGTCTCTGGAATGGGATGCTTTCTGTATCTTGCACTAACCAAGAGTGTCTCTGGATGGGATGCTTTCTGTATCTTGCACTAACCAAGAGTGTCTCTGGAATGGGATGCTTTCTGTATCTTGCACTAACCAAGAGTGTCTCTGGATGGGATGCTTTCTGTATCTTGCACTAACCAAGAGTGTCTCTGGAATGGGATGCTTTCTGTATCTTGCACTAACCAAGAGTGTCTCTGGAATGGGATGCTTTCTGTATCTTGCACTAACCAAGAGTGTCTCTGGATGGGATGCTTTCTGTATCTTGCACTAACCAAGAGTGTCTCTGGAATGGGATGCTTTCTGTATCTTGCACTAACCAAGAGTGTCTCTGGATGGGATGCTTTCTGTATCTTGCACTAACCAAGAGTGTCTCTGGAATGGGATGCTTTCTGTATCTTGCACTAACCAAGAGTGTCTCTGGATGGGATGCTTTCTGTATCTTGCACTAAGCAAGAGTGTCTCTGGAATGGGATGCTTTCTGTATCTTGCACTAACCAAGAGTGTCTCTGGATGGGATGCTTTCTGTATCTTGCACTAAACAAGAGTGTCTCTGGAATGGGATGCTTTCTGTATCTTGCACTAACCAAGAGTGTCTCTTGAATGGGATGATTCTGATTCTGTATCTTGCACTAACCAAGAGTGTCTCTGGAATGGGATGCTTTCTGTATCTTGCACTAACCAAGAGTGTCTCTGGATGGGATGCTTTCTGTATCTTGCACTAACCAAGAGTGTCTCTGGAATGGGATGCTTTCTGTATCTTGCACTAAGCAAGAGTGTCTCTTGAATAGGATGATTCTGTATCTTGCACGAAAAGAAAGTTACAGCAACTACCTAAAATAACTAACCGCTGCAGTCGGCATCGAAAATATGGGAAACCGGCGCGGAGAATAAATAAACTCAAACAGGAAAATAAATAAATCTTTCAGGCTATTAATGATTTTATGGCCTTTATCTTCAAAACATTCACGAGATCGTGAGCGCAGGATGAAAGCTATCACAATCTAAAATCGTTTGTTGAAATCCTGTCATTCTACGTCTGTTAATTGTAAATACATTTTCCTGGATCATTGATTAGACCCAATTTAAATATTGACGGGATTCAGACCTGTTATCTAGGTTCGAACTCCCCTTCCCTAGATTACAAGTCCCGTACCTTACCACTTGGCTTATCAGATACCGTATATAAGGAACAAAAGAAGCCTGTGGACTTAGGTAAACTTCATTGTTTCGATTAACAGGTTTTATTATGAATTTTGAGAACACCTTTACTTCTGTTATGGATAACAATTCTTTAGCCCCTTTCAATACAAACAACTGTATCTACTTTATTTAAATGTGTAGTTATAAATATGTTGTAATGACCCATCTCACTGCGTTGAATTATTTTTTTGTTCTATTACGTTTCATTCGACGGCTCAATATAATAAAATATTTTGATGGGCAATATCCTTGAATTCAGCAAATTGTATTTCTATTTTTACAAGCATGGTCCTGCGGAAATGAAATGTTTGAAGGAATAAGACGTGTTGAATACAGTAGTCGTTTGTTATACAAAGAAGGCTAAAATGTGACCTTTATTCCTTTGTTGGCCCAGTGCAAATAGACGATTTCTACTCGATGTATACAATTGTATAAATCTATAATCGGCTCAGAATGGTTTTTGAATGGACGTCTAGTGTATGTGTAACTGAATTTAAACTGAAACTATTTAACGATACTTTTAAAATAATGAAAACTTGGCTGAAAAAATTAAAAACATTATGGTTCGTTTTGATTGGTCTTATATTAATAACGACAACAATTTTCAGCGGAAATATAAATAAACTTGGACCAGTATTATCTAGTAAGTATCTTATTTATCTATTATATTGTTTAGTTTCTTTTTACTAAGACAATTTCAGGTTGGATTTTATATATAGGTATCTATAGTGAATATGAAATGTAATTTAAAATAGAAATTACTGCAAGTGATAAAAAAGCGCCCCCTCCCCCAAAGTTAATAAATAGTTCGACTAGGTAAACATATATTAATTGTAAGACATTTTCATATCATGAGCTTACTAAAATTCTTAAGTTAATGCAATGAAATTGCGTGAAACTATTGATCTCAAAAAAAATCAAAAGGAAACAACAAATATATTCGTTTAAAATTAAATTCAAAGAAAACAGAGAAACTTTGATTTTTTTAAACTAAAAGTACCTTAAACTTAAATGGCCCAGTTCCGTCCTCATACCAACCTGTAAAAAAAACCAAACTTTCTTTTAGCTGTAGCTTACAATAAAACCCTTGCACTCTGAATAGGAGCACTCTTGTCATTCTATTTTTTTCTTTTATTTTCTTAAGAAAACAACGAAATAGAACAGAACAAAGAATTTATGTTGACTGATAATATACTGTATATCTATTTTATCGCCTCATTCGCTATAAAATGAAAAGTGATTGATAATAGGAAGAACAAGAAGAACATAATTATGTTCAATTTCTTTCTTATAGGTGTAGATGCTTAGAAAGTGTCCCTTTTCGAATTCTACCCCAAAACAGTACAACAACAATTCTCTATATAAAGACTGATATGTTATATCTATAATTCTTGAGCGACTCTTTGTTGATAATTAATTAATTCAATCAATTCAATCTTCCTTTGCCTCCCCGTGATGACATAAAATTTCATTCGGACCTAAGCATTATTAGCGCGTCTCATATAGCGGGACTTGGTATGAAAATAATATTCCTATTGAAAGAACTAGAATTAATATTTTAACAATATACATGTACAATCTTACGGTATACATTAGTTACATATTACTGAATCTCGACATATTTCGTTAATGCTTAATGCATACAAGTTGATAAGTTTAAAGGGGCTGTGCTCCAGATGACACAAAAAAGAAAGTTTTCTTGTATTATAAATTTCTTGTGATATTTATGATTAATGCTTAAAAACTGACTAACTGACAAAAAATTAGTCAGGTAATCACATTATAAATTGATTTTTTCCTTTCATAGTGCTATACCGTAACGCGACGATACTATATTGTATAAGATTTAAAGTAAACTATAGTTATTTCACATGTGGCGATAGTGGTCACAGTTAAAGCGTTGTTAATATTTTGTTAACATCAGGGTCCAGAGTTCAAATCCGGCTGAAGCGAATATATTTTTTTCGTTCTATTTTGACTTTTATAATCAGTTTTGAAGTAAAATATCATGTTGTTATAATCTCACGGCATCTAGATATTTAATTTAAGTAAAAAAATCTTTTATATCAAATCTGGAGTTCAGCCTCTTTAAAATCGTTCTAACTTTTGTCTCTTTTTATCATCTTTGCAGGAGCTGAAACATTGAAAATATCAGCAGCAACTGAAAGTAGAAAGGTGTCATCACCCGGCAAAGGTCTACTACTATTTGCCTACATGCGCAGCGGATCAACTGTGACCGGGTATCTACTACGGGACTCTCCGGGAGTTTTCTACATGTTCGAGCCTCTCAGCCCTCTAGCACCGTACGAGTATTTCACTGACACATCATTCTGTCGCATGAGTGACGAAAGGTGCAGGTGCGTGTAATAATATAGTATTGTTGTTGTATGTATGTTGCGTTCTTTACACGGCCAGCCGTGAAAAAAAACATTTGCACTTAATCGCTTTATGCGTCATTAAACACAGATCTTGTAAGATCATGTCATAAACAAAATATATCACTCTTTCTTATTGCTTAAGTCTGTCCGAAATATTTCAAATTGTAAATGGTCCTTTAATTGTGTAAAGTTATTCAAAAGAAAATAGATGACAAAATTTCCGTAAGTATGTTTGCACACACGAAATAAATTGAATCTTTAGTGCTTAGTTGTATGTAACAAGTAAAACTACATTGCCATATTATAAATAAAATGCACGCATTGGGTTTACTTAAGAGTAAATAAAGATTTTTTTCTTCATTCATTTTCTTGTAAGCTTACATCCTCAAATGGGATGTTATGGAATGTTATTTCGGTAAAAATTACGCAATGCCTGCTTACTGCTACAATATACTCATTGACACTGTCATTGTGCTTACCGGTATAGTAAGGTATATATGCATGCTGGCACCTTCACCACGCTTGTTGACAATAATATTCTTGCTGGAAATTACAACTTGTATACTGTTTAGAACCTGATGTCTATATCATAATTTAATTTGCCTGAATGACATTGCAATGTGTGATGAATAATACTTCAATATTGCTCTGTTGCAATGCTCCCAGAACAAAAGGTACGATATGACTACACAGTTTGAAAGATGTAATCAGCCACTAAGCAAGTTGGAAGCACAGGAGCTTGAAATTGAGTTTTTAGTCCTTCAAGATTCAACATTTATTTGTGGCTTCTAGTCTGTATATGAAAACACCTTGTGTTTTTATATACAGAAAAAGGAGCAAGATTAACAGTTTCGACTCTTGAATGACTAAACATACAATTTCAAGCTCCTGTGTTGGAAGTAAGCATCATGTCAATTGCAAAACTGCACGTCACATTTTGATACCAGGGGCCGCGGGTTTACAAAAGATAACAGAAATCTCCGGCCTATGACGGAATTTAATTAGCTGTTGTCTACAAACTCCACAACGGTTACTTCCCTTTCATACTTTCAGTACAGTAATCACTGCCGACAGGCATGTCACGTGACGATGGTCGAAAGTAAATAAACAAAATGTTAAACTTTTTTCAAGTTCTTTTTATATCATCTTTTTATTTCATTACACCCAGGCATGTTAAATCGATGCAAATGAAACTAAACAAAAAAGAAAAATAATAACTAAAACAAGAGCTGTCACTGGAAATTGACATATGCCCCCGAAATGTAGCTTTGAAATGAAACTGGTGTAAATATATAATTGAATATGCCTGTGGAAAAGAGATCAGACAAAAAATAGAACATGAACTGAAGGTAAATGGTAAAGTAATGATTTTCAGCTTCAGATTTTATATGAAGGTTGAAGACATAATTATTTAATGAAATAGAAAGCTGTGAGTTTGGCCTTGAATACGAACAATATTGTTTAACTCCCAGCCTCTACTGATGTTTTATATAAAATAAAATTTCCCAAGCGGTTTTGGAGATGTAGCTTGGACAAGATTTTAAGATAGAAGTTATAATAAAACACGTCTAAGGGCCCATAACTCTGCCAAAAATAATCTGAGCAGAAACTCCTGAAAATATGCTTGGTGACAAACATTCCTGTGAAGTTTCGATGAAATCCTCCGAGCGGTTTTGACGAAGAAGTGTGGAGAAGATTTTAATATAGAAGTTATAATAAAAAAAGACTAAGTGCCCATAACTCTGCCAAAAATAATCCGAACAGAAACTCCTGACAATATGCACAACTAGGTTTGGTGACAAACATTCCTGTAAAGTTTCAATGAAACCTCCAAGCGGTTTTGGAGAGGAAGTGTGGACAAGACTTTAATAAAGAAATTAGAGTAAAAAAATTGACAAAGTACCCATAACTCTGCCAAAAATAAATCTAGCGGAATCTCCTGACGATATGCACAACTAGGCTTGGTGACAAACACTCCTATTAAGTTTCAATGAAATCCCTTGAGCGGTTTTGGAGATGAAGTGAGGACAATATTTTACAGGACAGACGGACGGGCGGATGGACGGACGAACGGACGGCCAGATATTGCGATTACTATACGCCTCCCTTTGAGGGCAAAAAACGTTTATTGATGGTTAACGCGTGTCGGAAGAGACCTTTCCAAAGAATGAAGGGGAGATGAGATTGTTAGATCTCTATACATTTTCGGATATCCGCGGTATCTTTCCGACAAATAATTATCATGACTACTTGAACACAGCGCCCCCTGTTGACAAAATGTGACTTACAATTTTGAATTGACATTTTTCTTACTTTTATTCCCGGGGGGGGGGGGGGTTTCTTGAAAAAAATTTGGCGGGGGGGGGGGGTTCGGATAGGTCTTGAACCCCGACCCCATTGTAGACTACTTTTTCCTGAATACGCAAACCCATCGTAGACTTTTTAGGCATCTTAGAAACCCCATTGTAGACCAACATGCAAAATCATACACCCCTTTTCAGGTGTTCATACATTTATATCATAAAATTTTAAGACAGTATGAAGCATAATTTTATTTTAACAAGATAAATAAAGACGTAAACTCAATGACAGTCCTTGCTCTCATTGCTCTCATTGACCGCCTTTCACCACTTTCTTGTCTGGGTGGTGCAGATGTTATTTCCTGCTGTGCAATACTTAGAGATTGTGATAAAGGATGTAATTTATATAATAATTATGAGATAAGCTCTAAAATGACAGGGTATTGTTATTATCCAATAAAGATGCTGACCTGCTATGTGTAAGATTCAGTTACAACCCATGGTAGAATTATCTTTGCTAATTATAACCCCATTAGAGACTAGATTTTACAGACCCCTTCAGAGACACAGTAAAAATGACATACCCCATTGTAGACAAAAATATGAAAAAAATACCCCCGTTTGTCAGAACCTCCCCACCACCCAATATATAGCGAGTGCCCCCCCCCCCCTCCACCCCCACCCGGCTTTTATTTTGCCTAGTGCCTGATGACATTTTCTATGTTGGTTAATCACTTCGTGTATTTTGTTCTGAGATGCATAACAAATGATCCAAGATAACCACGGCATGATGAAATATACCTTTACGCTACACTGAACTGTCATTCAGTTAAACGAAAATATGATATAGGCATAATGGACGAAACGGCTTACAAGTTGTAACTTCCAGCAAGCAGGGTGTCAATGTCAACAGGCGTGATGAAAGAGCCAGCATGTATAATGACTGTACCCGTAAGCACTATAGCAGTGTCTGTGAATAAATTGTAACAGTAAGCAGGCATTGTGTAATTTTTACCTAAATAACATTCCATAGGTTCCTGGCATATAATTGATCTCAGTCAAGACTCATATTGCAGAAAATCATTTTTCTTTCAGTTCAAAAGATGTGAAAGCTCAAATAGAAGAGGCGATATTAACACTGGTGAATCTGTATTCGTGCAACATGAGAGGTGTTCCGATGCCTGTCCTTGATAAAATGGTGCAAGAAAAAAAATCAGGACCGTCTTGGTTAGCCTTTGGTAATTGTCTTAATAATACGAAGCCACGTGACATTATCACGAGGTCAATCTGTTTCGATCGTCTGGAGGAGGAATGTAGAGCAGCTGACATCAGAGTGGCCAAGGTTTTGAGGCTTGGATTCGCAACAATTCAAACATTACTCGAAAATCTTCCGGATTTGAAAATATTGTTTTTAGCACGAGATCCACGTGCAATAATAAACTCTAGAATAAAAACCACATGGTTTCCAGTTTCCGGAGAGAAACCAGAAACTGTTTTAAGCAATACATTAAGTTTATGTCAAAAAATGAAGACAGACATAATAGCTTGGAAAAAGACAAACATTTTATATGGCGACAGAATTTTGCACACAACTTTAACGAAAATTGCTTCAAGGATAAACGCCATGTTAGACATATATAAATTTATGAACAAAACAGTCACTTTAACAGTGGAAAGAAATATGAAAGGCTACCTGAGTAAGAATCTTAGAAATAACATTACTGAACTATGGCGGTCTGAATTAGCACTGTCATATAGAAAACATGTAGAAAAACATTGTTGGTATGTTATACAGCATGTTGCCACAATAGATGAAACCTAGAAAAGGAAAGTGAAATTATTGTGACGCAACAGAGGCTTGCTTTAAGCTTATGTTCTTAATTTATGGCATAGAAAAACGCATTTCTGTTCAGCCTGGGAGATTTTTCTTGAGGAATTTGCTCTCATACGCATGTTTAGCACGCATAAAGATGACAAAACTGGGAAGTATGATATATTCAGCACTTATATGTATCGCTTTAGTCAATATTAAAAACATTTAGTGAATGTGACATCGTATTTTATGAAAAGAGATTCAGAACTTTTTTATCTTGGAATGAAAGAGGCCTATCAGACTCAATGAAGATAATATGATTAAACTTTTCATATGGAACACAAGAGCTGCCTTCTGATAACTTTATCATTTCGTTCTATGCCTTTTATCTTATTCTCTTTAGTATTGCTGAGAAGTCTCTGGTTCTTTTCCATGCTCAGTATATAGCAGTGATACTTGTGTTTAACCCTGTCTAAGCGGATAACGTTATTCATTTATACTTTGTACATGTAGGTGCCCCCCTTGTACGCGAACTGCCATAGGTGAGAAAGTATGCATTCTACGGTGCATCGTCTGGTACGGGTTGAACAACATGACATACTACACGCCACATGAATTTAAAACTGCATGTTGACATGTCTTATAATTGTTCTTGACATCACAAAAGTCACTGTTGCTTAATATTCAATCATGTTCATATTACCATGCCCTTGGTAATATGTCATCATTGGTAATAATATAAGTAAATCTTCTTTCACTAGCAAAGATAAAATATACTTAAATAACTTGACTGGCACAAATGTTAAGGTATTGGTCTAACGAGCATCTAAACCTATAACAGACATTAATTATTTGTTATTTTCTCGACTACCCACGTGACCGTCACTAATTTGCATTAAGTGGATGTATCATCATGCGTATATAGTGAACTGATAATTTATAGATATCAGGTTGTTTGAATAACCGGATTGTTCGTTAATGTTGCACACACATATGCAATTTTTTGCATGTTTTTTTTGTAAAAAGTGAAACCAAAGAATTTAGAGAAACTGATTCTCTAAGTAATTATCACTCTCAGCAACGCAACACAGTAAGTAGCAACGCGGGCCGTCTATTTATTTATTCAAATTTATTCAACATGCTATACGTCCGTATGAAGTTTTAGACTCAAAGTTAAAAACTAAACAATTCAGTTGAATAAATTTGACAAGATGTCTAAATATAGACAACCTGCATTGCTACTTATTGTTTGTTGTAATTATACGAATAGATAAAAGCATCAGGTTATAATTAGAATTGAATAATTGTCAGTATAATACTTTACAGTAATATATCTAAAGAATGAAGGGGAGATGACTCCAAGGAGATTGACTTTTAATTTCAACAGACCGGTCCTTATAAAGACGGATTTTTTCCGAGATCACCACAGGATGTTGATTGGTCAACTGAGTGTCGTAGGAATCAGAGCGGAAACCTGTTAGTCTTTGCACCAAAAAGAAAACAGGGGAAAAAGAGTATAAAAGAAGTAAACTCAGGCTCAAGTACATAAGCAAGATGTAAAATGTTTCCAAAACAATGTTGGTAGAGATTATTTGATTTATCTGAGTAATGATTCATCAGAAATCGTTGTTTTCGAAACTGTTACGTTTAAGCACGGCCACGACATGGCCCGTGCGATCCCGCCCGTGCCGTGGCATAGTTGAAACTGTACCTTTGACAACAATCTTTCTGGCGTCCATTATGAAATTTTTTTGCAATTTTAAGAAAGTTGTTTACTTTGCAGATAAGTTTAACGCACAATCATAGACATTACCAGTTCAAGATTGGTGGATGACACAGACACTTGGATGCAATAGAGCGGTTCTGGTCCCAAAATGGATCTTGTACACATACTGTGACCCATACAGTTCATAATAAACATGTTTTGCCCATCAAACGGCACTTCCAAAAAATGCTCATTTTTCACTATATGGCTATTATAACACATTTTGGGAAAACTTTGAAAATCTTCTTGTCTGAAACTACAAGGCTCTAAACCTTAAGATTTGGTATGTAGCATTGTCTGGTAGACTTCTACCAAGTTTGTCCAAATTATACCCCTGGGGTCAACTTCGGCCCTGCCTCTGTGGTCAATTGATTTTAGATAGGCATATATAGGGAAAACTTTGAAAATCTTGTCTGAAACCACAAGGCCCTGAGCCTTAAGATTTGGTATGTAGCATTGTCTAGTGGACCACTACCAAGTTTATTCAAATCATACCTTTGGAGTCAAATTTGGCCCCACCCCAGGGGTCAATTGATTTAACATAGGCTTATATAGTGAAGCTTTAAAAATCTTCTTGTCTGAAGCCACAAGGCCCTGAGCCTTAAGATTTGGTATGTAGCATTGTCTAGTGGACCTCTACCAAGTTTGTTTAAATCATACATCTGTGGTCAAATTTGGCCCCACCCCAGGGGTCAATTGATTTTACATAGGCTTATATAGAGAAAATTTGAAAATCTTCTTGTCTGAAACGACAAGGCCCTAAGCCTTAAGATTTGGTATGTAGCATTGTCTTGTAGACCACTACCAAGTTAGTACAAATTATGCCCCTTGGGTCAGATTTGGCCCTACCCCAAGGGTCAATTGATTTTACATAGGGAAAACTTTGAAAATCTTCTTGTCTGAAACGACAAGGGCCTGAGCCTTAACATTCGGTATGTAGCATTGTCTAGTGGACTTCTAGCAAGTTTGTTCAAATTAAACCCCTGCGGTCAAATTTGGCCCCACCTGTGGGTCATTGGTTTTACATAGGCTTATATGGTGAAAACTTTGAAAATCTTCTTGTAGAAGGTGAGGTAACATTTTCAGTCCAAATAATCTGGAAATTTGTCAGATAGGTTATTTCTATGATTTCTAGCTCAGGTTCGAATATGGGTTATCTGGGTTTAAAAACTAGGTCACAGAGCCCAAAAATAAAAAACCTTGTTAACACACTAGAGATTACATTTTCAGTCCAAATATCCCAGAAATTTGTCAGACAGGTTGTTTTGATGATTTCTAGCTGAGGTTTGAATATGGGTCATCTTGGGTAAAAAACTAGGTAACAGAGCCCAAATATGGAAAAACCTTGTTAACATTCTAGAGGTAAGATTTTAATTCCAAATAACCTGGAAATTTGTCAGAACGGTTGTTTCCATGATTTCTAGCTCAATTTCGAATATGGGTCAACTGAAGTCAAAAACTAGGTCACAGAGCCCAAATATCGAAAAACTTTGTAAACACTCTAGAGGCTACATTTCAGTCCAAATGTCCTGGAAATTTGTCAGAAAAGTTGTTTTGATTATTTGTAGCTCAAGTTCATATATGGGTCATCTAATGTCAAAAACTAGGTCACAGAGCCCAAATATTGAAAAACTTTGTAAACCCTCTAGAGGCTACATTTTCAGTCCAAATGTCCTGGAAATTTGTCAGAAAGGTTGTTTTGATGATTTCTAGCTCAATTTTGGATATGGGTCATCTGGGATCAAAAACTAGGTCACAGAGCCGAAATATGTAAAAACCTTGTTAATACTTAAGAGGCTACATTTCGAGTCCATTTAATCTGGAAATTTGTCAGAAAGATTATTTCAATAATTTCTAGGTCAATTTTGAATATGGGTCATCTCGGGTCAATTAACCAGGTTCATATCAACTTTGTTAAAAGCAGTCATACTCAGGTAAGCGATACAGGGTCATCATGGCCCTCTTGTTTGTTATTCTAACAGAGTACCCAAGGGCGACACAAGTGTTCGACTGAACACCCATCTAGTATTTTTTATACATGTATCTTTTGTCGAGCTCATCATATGATGTCATGTTCAATAACAGTACTGTGGCTTTCACATTTAAAATAAAACTCTCTTTTTATTGTCAAAATAAAGGTTTTCATTGCAATAAGTACAACTTTGCGACTTTGAAGTTTAAATTTGGTATATACTCTTATGTACATTGGATCGAGCACCTTTATTTAATGGCTTTCATCTTTTGTTCATTATAAAATAATATCCACAGCTATGTAATCAGTACAAAGGTGAAAGTTGACAATTGGTATATATATACATGTACTTTAGATCAAACTTTTCTATATGGCGTCTTACTTTATAAGGCTGTAGCTTTCTTTTCGGAGTAACTGCTCTTTTGTTCTTTAAGATAACAACTCCCAACATAGCAGTTATTTTACTGTTTTATTTTGCCAAATTTAAGTGGGTCATCATTCACATGCTTCAGGAAAAATTATTATTAAATATGTTTGAATCAAGATCTTTTTGTTTTGACTAAGTTTCAGTCACTGGTGTACGGAAGCCCTGGAGGGACATTTATTACTTATTATTTATATGTTATTTCTAATTACTTATAATTTATAACTCATTATTTATTACTTATAATTTATAACTTATCATTTATTAATTGTTCCCTTGTCTCTTTTGTTGGCGGCAATGAGCGCTCCAGGGCCATCATGACCCACTTGTTATTATTTTGTTCAGTTTCTAATAATGTTTAAGGATTTATATTTTGTTTTGCCTTACTTACTGTTGTTAGTTATAATGTTCATGCTCATTTGGGCTCCGTTTGAAAATAAAAATTACAAAAAATGAAACTGGCTTGATAACAATTATACCCCTGCAGGTGAAAGTTTTGGGGTCACTGTGTCTGTTAGCTGGTCGTCCTTTGGTCCGTCTGTCGGAGTGGTTGCATTTTCTTATATACCTTTGGCAAGATTATGATTACCAATTCTAGGTCATTTAAAGAACATTATTGACCTGTTCGAAGTCCCGTTTGTCAAGTTACTGTTTCAACGAATAGAAATGATTTTGCCAAATACAATTGGACAGTTTATCTGCCTGAAACTTGCACTTTCAAATAATTTTGAATCTCCTGGAATATGTTTAACATTCGTTTTACATATATACTTATGAATTAAGGTGTGAACAGTCGAGATCTCGTGGTTCAAGGTCAGGGTTACTAGAAGTGAATACATGGTTGTTAATTATTGTTAGTTTTTCAAGATTAGCTACTAATAGGAAGTAACATTGATTTAGCTCTGAATCCAGTGTATAACTGCTTGTAATAAAAGTTTAAAAAACTGGAGTTCACGGTTAAAAAATACTTAAGCGGAAAAACTTTATATCAAAATAATTTTATTAATATCTCTCGGTGATGCAGCAAAAAGCATAGGATTTTCATGAACAAACACACTAAACTCACTTTCACTAGAGTTGTAGAAGAATTTTTTTATGGGAAACAGATAATGTGAATATGGTATGGACATGCATTATCTGATGTTTATATGGCCCAGGTCCTTGAATGGGACCGCTGTCATTTATATATACCGCTGTCTTTATATATCATCTGGAACAGATCAAAGGGGATTTCCTGAACAAATTATACATTGAATTAAAATAGCAACTTTCTGTTAAACTGAAGTTGTTTGTCAGTGGTAAAAACACCACTTCACCCGCTAGCACTGGTTTGAGCAGAACTTGATTTTCAATGTAGTCAGTATACATGTACATGTATCAATATAGAACGCATACATATCTCAGAACCAGTAATATACGACGGCTGTGCCTTGTCATTCATTTAGCACACACACACAACAAGACGTACAATCCACATCCCCATAAAAAAAGGATGGTTCAATCACGGACGTACATGTATATACTGTGGGTTTCCACAAATTACAGTCTCACTGGTTCTGACATTTCAAGGGAGATAAATGTGGAGTGAACTACTCTGAAGTTAAGTACGGGGCGACTTTTTTACTGCTGCCACACAGCACATGACACTTGCAGTAGTGAAGTGTAAATATATATGTAAATGATCCCGAAGGACCAGAGAATAAGTAAAAACAAACAATGACGAAAGCACGCTGCAACTTAAAGCCGAAATACCAGCACTTGTATCAAATGTAGTAAAATGTAACGCAAGTAGGTAAGGAGTCATACATAAATTCCCATCACCAAGGTACAAGTAAAACACACGAAATAACAGGTATACATACGGAAGAAAATTTGCATGTTCTAATATTTTAATGACGATCGACAGTAGACAAAGCACATTCGCATTTGCATGAAGTTGTACAACTGGAAGACGCAACCTAAAAGACGAGGTTTCAGTGACAAGTGGAGCAAAATGCATTCTCAAATTTAAATACTAATCGCCAAAAGTGAATAAATATATGTTTTGATTTTGTTGGTTTCGGGCATTCACATGGGCAACAGTTCATTTATATTCATTAGATATCTGTTCGGCTTCCGCCTTGTAATGTGCTCATCTAAAACTCAACAGTACGATGATGAAATCGCGATCTCGTAAATCTTTCAAATTATTAATCCACCAATGGACTCCCTGTCGCCTTAAGTAACTCCACCACGCTTCAATTCTCTGATTCGAAGTACTTTTCCCGTACATGAAACTTTTCATACCCGCCAATGAGTCCCTGTGATTATAGCGAAGAAGCGGTTGTAAGAAGCTAATATTCGAATTTTCAGTTCCACAATCCCCTCGTATAACTCCTGGAGCACAATTCATTTTCTTAATAGTATCAAGATAATAGTATGCGATACATTTCGGGTCATTGTTACTTGCTCCGACCTCCAGCCACATTATTCTACGACTATATCCATCTATAGCCCCATGAATGCAGAACCCAAATGGTTTTAGTTTATCGTAACCGTCTATATGCCAGACGAAATTCGGACCCTTTACATTATACCGTCTTCTCTTTAGTCTGTGGGTTTTACGGGATAAAACACCTTCCGGATCTACTTCTTTCATTATACGCATTACTTCATTTCTTTTCACCTTTATTTTATAATCATTTTCCAAACGTCGCCACATGCTTCTGTAGCCAATACACTGTCCACTTAACTGAATTTCGTTTGTAATTATATTCTTAACGTCTTCAAATGGTGTACTTTCAACATTTCGACGGCGAAAGTTGTTTACTTTTAAAATGCGTTTTAAATGCCGAATACTTATGCTGATATTGTGACATCTGTATAATATAAGAACAATTTCACAGTATTTAAATCCCGCGAAAAAATACTCTGATCTTCTGAAGTCTGCTCAATGCATCATGACTGTCTGATCGCACATATGAGGTCCCTGTTACCATAGACAAGTCTATTGTCAACATAAAAGCCAGACAAGACGACAAAAGCACGGCCGTCGAAATCTGAAAAGAGGAAAGTGGCATGAATCAGGTAAGTATTTCATTAGTTAGATTATATACTATGCTATAGCTTAAATTCTGCTGAAATCTATATTTAATTACTCTACAAATGGTACATATAAGGTATTTCATATTCTAAAATATGCTGTTGGAGATCTCAAACGCTTGCTAAATATACTTCTGTACTTCAGTCGGCTTTCTATGTTAGTATTTAGAATGCATTATATGAGTACTTGATTTGAAAAAGCAGACTTCTACTCCTCATCTTATAGCTTTTGAGGGGTTATATGGTGTATGGTATTTGAAATATGTAGTAAAATAGAGTAAGAACTATTGAATTGTTTTTAAATAATACTACAGATTTTTTAGGTAGACACATCATTTTATACTCATTTAGCAGCACCTTTATATGTATTATTTTAAATGTACTAAATGTATTATCAAAATTAAGGTTCTTTTTTACATATTTTTCATAAGGAATACTTACACAATTAATTTCGATGAAAGCTTCATTCCATATCTGTGAAAAATAACTGTACGTCTTGTTCACAAAAGAGCATGCTCTCGAATGATGCGCTCGAAGCCATGCCAAATAAATAATAACTTATAAGTAACAAATAATAACTTATAAGTAATAAATTATAACTTATAATTAATAACATATAAATAATAAATGTCCCTCCAGGGCTTTAGTAATTTACCATGTTTGATTTTGATTGAATTAATTGATAACAAAATAATAAATAGTTAAAACCGGGATATAACCTCATTACAAATGATATATTAAACATTTCAGTAGCTTCATCAAAATATATTAAAGACAAAATATATTGCTCCACGGAGCAAAGTTAAATAATGAAGCAAATTTCTTTTTCCATTTATTTTTTTTCATCAAATTACCAAACAAATATAAATGAAACACATAAGTACAACAAAATTATTTTGTTTTATTACTTTGTGGTGAATCGTTATTTGTTTGTGGCGAGTCGTTATTACTCTGTGGTGAATCGTTATATGAACCTGTGGCGAATCGTTAGTGGCGAATTGTAATTGTGGCGAATCGTTACATTTTCATTAATATTCGGGAACTAATCCACGCCTACCAAGTAAAAAAATACGAATTACTCTGCTACCGCTGTCGTCACTAAACTATGCGCGCAATGTGAAAATTAGACAAATTCAGTGAATAAAAATCAAAGGGCTTCATTATTTTGCCACATTATAGAGATATACTTATTTAATCTAAATCAACTCTTATAATATTAGGTCTTTGGGGTCGGGCTACAACTCGTTCAAATATGCAATTAAAACCAGTGTAAAGACTATTCTCTAGCATAAAAGAATACAATTTCATTTACAGACGCATGTTCTTTTTTCTTTTCTTCGTCTGTGAAAAACTTTCATTGTTAATAAATATTTGTAAATGAATATATCTATAATACCCCGACAATGAGAGTGCAATATGTTTTTGAATGAAGACCTAAAGATCAAGCTTCCTTTCATCTCGTAAAAGTTTATAAGTGTTTTGGAGTAAAGGTGAACTGTGTAATAACAACAGAAAAAAAATGAAAATCAAATGAATAACCCGTAATACATGTATAAGTATTGCGCGAACTTCTATCCGCCAGTTAGGCATTCAATCCGTTCCGTCATCTGAAGGAACCACCACCCCATCAACCCTTTCGTACTTAACTAATTGATCTCGTTTATTTATCCGTTTGTCCATCTGTCTGTCTGTAAGATATGAAAGCACTTAACTGAAGTTACGTTCTTGCACATATATTCTAGTCATTTTAATGCTCAATAAATAAAGACAATCCTAGAGCCAAACAAAATTCGTTTGGATAACGAGGCAGCAGGTTTGAACAAATTTTGTAGAATAATGGGAATAAAGGTTTGCTCCCAGCCCTCTGCCAGAGGTTAACGTAGGCCAAGCTATGCCCATGGTTATAAAAGTTTTAGAAGCTGGTCTTACATGTCGAGTAAAATCAGTTTTGTGCAGACTGTGTCAATGGGTACCATTACTAAATCTGCTAAACCTTCTAAATTTTTATGAATGTAAAGAGATAATTTTATAGCATCTAGTAAACAACAATATACCAGTAGAATGGCCTTAAGATTTACTATAAAATGTAAAAACATCATGTAAAACAAAAGTACCTATTTGATCTAAGTATTACAGTACGATTGGCAAAGTTTTATGCATGATAAAAGCCGTTTTGGATAAAGTAAACTGATGGACACCAGCAGCAGGACATAGATCAACTCTAAAATAAATGATTGAAAGTATAAAAACATTATGTGAAGCAACAGTATCTATATGATCTGGATACTGTTAGAAGGACCTTTAGATCAATTCTAAAATAAATGACTGAAAGTATAAAAATATTGTGTAAAGTAATAGAATATAGTTACGTTAGTATTATGGTAAGATCAGAACAGTTTTATGCATGATAAAAGCAGTTTTAGATAAAGTAAACTGATGGACACCACTATAAAGACATTGGAAACTGTTAGAAGGACCTTTAGATCAACTCTAAAATAAATGATTGCTAGTACATAATTTATGTATTTTAATAGTATCTATTTGACCTTAGTATTATGTTAAGATTAGAAGGGTTTTATGCATGATGAAAACAGTTTTGGATAAAGTAAACTGATGGGCACCAGCAACAGGACATTGGACACAGTTAAGATCTTTAGGTCAACTCTAACATAAATGTTTGAAAGTATAAAAACAGTATCAATTTGATCTAAGTATTACAGTAAGATTAGAAGAGTTTAATGTTATGCTTGATAAAAGCAGTTTTAGATAAAGTAAACTGATGGACACCACTATAAGGACATTAAACACTGTTAGAAGGACCTTTAGATCAACTCTAAAATAAATGATTGCTAGTACATAATTTATGTATTTTAATAGTATCTATTTGATCTTAGTATTATGGTAAGGTTAGAAGGGTGTTAGCATGATAAAAACAGTTTTGGATAAAGTAAACTGATGGGCACCAGCAGAAGGACATCGGACACTGTTAGAAGGACCTTTTAATAAACTCTAAAATAAATGATTGCCAGAATATAATTATCATGTATTTCAATAGTATCTATTTTGCCTTAGTGTTATGGGCACCAGCAGAAGGACATTGGACACCGTTAGAAGGACCTTTAGATCAACCCTAAAATAAATGACTGCCAGTATATAATTTTCAGAGTATTTATTTGACCTTAGTATTATGGTAAGATTAGAAGGGTTTTAGCTTGAGTAAACAGTTTTGGATGAAGTAAACTGATGGGCACCAGCAGAAGTACATTGGGCACTGTTAGAAGGACCTTCTAATCAACCTTAAAATAAATGACATGATTTTCATGTATTTTAATGGTATCTATTTGACCTTAGTATTATGGTAAGATTAGAAGGGTTTTAGCATGATGAAAATAGTTTTGGATTAAGTAAACTGATGGGCACCAGCAGAAGGACATTGGACACCATTAAGATCTTTTAATTAGCTCTGAAATAAAAGATTGCCAGTACATAATTTTCATAGTCTCTATTTGACCTTAGTATTATGGTAAGATTAGAAGGGTTTTAGCCTGAGCAATCAGTTTTGGATGAAGTAAACTGATGGGCACCAGCAGGACATTGGACACTGTTAGAAGAACCTTTAAATAAACTCTAAAATAAATGATTGCCAATACATACTTTTTATGTATTTTAATAGCATCTATTTGACCTTATCATTATTGTAAGAATAGCAGAGTTTTATGCATGATGAAAACAGTTTTGGATGAAGTAAACAGATGTACTGCAGTGGAAGGACTTTGTACAAAGTGAACACTGGAATTCATGATGGCGTTATTTTCTAAGAAATAAGGTGCAAGTTGCTGCCAGTAGTACCAGTATTGTTCTTTCAGATCAGCAGGGCAGTACAAATTATAACCAATAAAGGAAAAACTTGAAATAGATAACAGTTTATCTGTGCACTGTGCTTTCTTGATTCTACACTATTAAACAACACTTTTTCATTTTTTTAAAAATTTTAATTACAATTTATCTTGAAAACATTCAAAATACTCGGATAAGGGTTATCCAAAAACAGCATAATTATTTTAATACCATATTCAAAATAGACATGTGTTCAAACTACATGGATGCCCACACAACATGGACATTAAGTTTGCAGTTACAGGCATTTTCATTATACATTTGTGAACCTGGTCTTACAGAGCACAAGTGGTTTTCACTACCTGTGATTAGAGGCAGAGAGAAATCAATAATTCTGAAATCCCATCATACAGGCAGAAGTTATGGAATGGACACAAACTCCAACTGCACTTAAGACTTTGTAAGTAATATACATTAAGTTAAAATCCTTTGCCGTGGCCATGAAGATTGACCCACGGACCTTAGTTAATGTATGGACGGGGTTGCATACGGTAAATAACATGTATGCTTCGCCTAAAATCTCCCTGGACATCTTTACTTTGGTCACCTGAAATATAAAATGATCTTTAAACATGGCATGGAAGCAACACTCGGATCTGTGTAGGTAAAATAACCTTTTTTTTTTAAAAAAAAAAAACTGCTACACACCATCACACTTATATGAATAATTTTCAAAAACTTGTACTCCAACATTTATATTGCTTAATATTGTGGGATAATTTTCTTCAGAACATTTCTCTATACATGTAGTGACATTTTCCTCAAAGCAGAGAAAATTATACCAGTTCATATCTTTGTTAGTATCTTTTCATACCCAGCTGAAAATATTTAAAGTGGGAAAGTGTATACTCTTTTTAACAATTATCAGAAGACTGTAATAATTCCTGCATTACATCATACCTTGGTATCATCAATCCTGTACCAGTGCAGACTGGACCGACAGAAGCAGAAGTAGTGACCGTTGCTCATGGAGCCATAATGCACTATTGCCGCAGTCAAAGAACCTTTGTCTTTCAGACTCTGTGGGAAATTCAGAATACTTAAAAAAATTTAATAAGAGGACAGTTACACAAAACATCGAATAAATTTTAGCATCACTTACTAAGTTTCTTGTCTAGATATCAATTGTCTATATGAGTTCAATGAGTGATCACAGCCAAAAAGAAGAGAGTAAGAGAGGGCATTTAATTTTATGCATGATTAATTAAGAAAGACAGTACAAACAATTTAAGAATATCAGAATTAATGCCTTGGACTGGTCAGTAGCATATCATTTGCCACTGGGGTTTAAACCAGGTTAGGTTCTTTACTACTTTTCCATAAAACATTTAATGGCTAAGTGAGCATGTCACTTTAATATTGAATGAGTTATATCCAACAGACAAAGAATGGCTTTGTCTTGCAACAAGAATCTTTGAGTACTTCATTTGAAGAGCAAGAGATGTTTTTCGTTGATAAAAATTGAAAAACATGTTTAACCAGAAATGGTGCAGTGCAACGAAGACCAGGTTTTCCAATCTAATATAATAGCCCGAGTAGTTTCTAAATTCAAAGGAGACTTGCGTACAGACAAGTATTTATATATATATATATATATATATATATATATATATATATATATATATATATATATATATATATATATTTATATATAATACATGGAAAAAAACAGGGCAATAACTCTGCCAAAAATGTTGGCATTGTAAATACTGGCAATATGCATCAGGGCTCTTATGATGATGCTTCTCAAAAAGTTTAGCAAGAAATGACAATGCGCTTTTTCATTTTTTTGAAATGTACCACATGTTCTTAACTGAGTTGTTTTGAATTTTCCTGAACATTTATTTTACTAATTTATTTAATAGCACTCAGAGTAGATCAGTACCACACTGCACTGATGTGCATGCTTGTCTGTATCTGGGAAAGCTCAAAAGGTAGTCACAACTGCCTGTAACACAGTAAAAGTTAATAATAACAAAAAATAAGAAAATCCTTGCTTATATTACTAATATATTACATACCTCAGCATCATTGATGGAAGATACTCATCAATCAGAGTACTGACCATGGCAGACAGTGTCAAATTTCTTCTTTGCTCAAGGTACGTATATTTAAATGCCTGGTTTTGGCGTTCCAAACCATTGTTAGTGTTTACCACAATTGGCCCATCTGATCGATATGCCCAAACCCAACGCTATAATAAAAGTAATAAATGTTTTATTCTACAAAACATTACTTTTAATAATAATGAGAAAAAGATTTTACTCATCAATACAAAATGTATGAGATTGTGGCATTGTCATTAAGGTGTAGGACTGAAGATCACTTGACTGTCACCACTAGTTTTGAGTTGGTTCCTTTCATGTGACGAATCTTTCCAGCTAGCTTACCAGAGGTCAGATATTCTACCTAGGTGCCGGCTTGTGCTGCTCAAAGAGGGCACCTGAGGTCTTCCTCCATTATGAAATCTGGATGTTGCCACTGACTTTACTTGTCGAGTGCCTCAATAAGCCATAAGGTGAGCCAGCTGCATATAGTCTTGAATTATGTAACAAACATTATTACACAATCAACTTGTGAAAAATATAATTTTCTTATCATTATATTATGATTTTGCAGCTAATGAATCTTAAACAGATACAATTCACCAAAAACTAAAAAAATAAAGGTTAAAAAAAAGCATACTCTTTTTTCCGGCAGCCAAGTTCTACTGATCCATGTTCTCAATCTACTATTACTAACCCACTCAGCGGACGACTGCAGATTTTCTGAAAAGAATAAGTTTTTTTCTGAGCACAATAACTTAAATCTATACATTATTTGAATACTAACACCGCTGTGTCTTACCGTTTTTATTTTTCATCAAAATGATGCACAACACTTTTTAATAAATTTTTTCAATATTACTCTATAATGACACTTTGATAAAAATCTGTGTCAATATCTGTTGCATGTATATCCAAAGTTGAACTGGTAGTTTCAAGTAATGCAGCAAATTCAAATACTATGCCTACCTAATGCAAGCTGAAAAGATTCTTCCGAACAAGCATGCGCACATTGCCTTAACATTGTTAGTACATGATCCTTGCGGTCAGACAAACCGTTGTCTTTTTTAGACAGCCACCGATTCCAACTCTGTTTGCGATGGAAGTCACACAGGTAGACAAAAGTTTCTGCAAATTTAATTATTCCAATTTCCATCAAAGTTATAATCAGAATGCCAAATTAAGAGGATATTGTAAAGCTTCATTGGGGTTTACCTATAAATCAACATCTTAAAGGGGCTGTGCTCCAGATGACAAAAGAAAGAAAGTTTTCTTGTATTATAAATTTTTTGTAATATTTATGACTAATGCTTAAAAAATAACTTACTGACAAAAAATAAGTCAAATAATTACATTATAAATTGATTTTTTCCCTTTCAAAGTGCTATACCGTAACGCGACGGTATAATTATATCGTATAAGATTTAAAGTAAATATTTGTAATATCACATGCGGCGATGGTGGTGACAGTAAAAGCGTCGGAAATATTTTGTTAACATGAGGGTCCAGAGTTCAAATCAGGCTGTAGCGAAAATATTTTTTTTTATTCTATTTTGACTTTTATAATCAGTTTTGAAGTAAAATATTATGTTGTTATAATCTACGGCATCTAAATATATAATTTATGAAAATTTTTTTTTTATGTCAAATCTGGAGTACAGCCTCTTTAAGTCACATGTCAATGCTTATAGTTTTGTTTGGCTTGGATATTTAATCAGTAATTAACCAATTTCTTTGCTATTGACTGGCAACTTATCCTAAATGGTCTACTATGGGTAAGAAGTTAAGTGATATAATGTAAGCCAATGGATTGAGGCTCAAACATTCAACATACAAGGCCAGACGAAGAAGTCTTATAAAAAACCTTTAGGGTATTTAAAGCCTATTGGTTATTTTTTATTGATATTGTTATAAAAAGTAGTTATAAATGGCTCAAGTTGTGTCTGTCAAATATTGAAAAGAAAGGATTTAAATTAATGGATGAAGTGCAAAGAACATTTTTTGGGACATAATTTCAGTATCACACAACTATAGAAGCAGTACTCTTCAATACCTGGAAAGATTTGTTCTATTGCACAAATTTTACGCTCACAAAAATCTGTCATAAAGTGACGGGGATTCCATGTGAAATCATCCTCTGACATCCATCTTTAAGCGTGGATAGCCCTTGCTTTATGGACTCTGTGGTTTCATTCTCAACTAAAAATTCACCCACTACACTGTATCCCATGTTTGTAGGCACTGCTAGGAATAATAATGGCAGGGAATACTTCGTAGTATTGTAAGTGGCATCTAAGAGGCAGATTTCGTTACCATATCTACAATGCATATTAACATGTAATGACAAAGATATACGAACATTTGTCATAAAATGAAGTACTTTATCAAAAGTAATCCACTGTTATCTTTCATTAAAGCTGTACAGTTATAGTGATGAAACACTAATTCTCGTATTACATGTACTAGTACCATGGACGTTAATATGGCAAATATTGGCACTTTCTATGGTGTATACATGTATACCTGCAAACGTGGTTCTTACAGGTAATTGTTTTACACAAGACAATATTTAGTAATAGGGGAAAACATTCTAACAACAACATTATCTGAACTGACCTTATGTAAAACTGAAAATTCTACTAAGTAAATGCAATCAACCTCTGAAATATGAAGGCTGTGGCTAAAATGGTTCTCCAATAACTGAGTGAAAATGCTTTTCTCTCTTCAGGTCCCTGTGACATTGACCTAAGAACATGGGTTTTGCATATGATACTTGGTCTATTTATGGTGGTCATGTGTACCTATTAATTTTTAAATCGCATCATGCATGCATTAGTTATAGATCTGACACAAAGTATATACGCTACATTTTTGAACACATACTATACACTAAACAGATGAGTTTACTACCTTCTCAATAAATGCCTCTGATATTTTGACTGGTGACAGAAGAAAAAAGATGTTGATATAGGTTTGGCTTGTGTAAATAAAACCTCGTCTTCATCATCCTGCTCAACTTCACCCAGATCTTCTGTTGAAGGAGCTGAAGAAGATGGGATGCACGTAAATCTGTCTTCAGGGTTCTCTTCTGTCCATTTTGCCACCAGATGCAGAAGGTTTTCTTGATCAAGTTGGGAGTATCTACAGAAAACATTAATTATACAAAAACATATAGTGAAGAACTTCTGCATAAATCAAACAATCAAATTTGTCCTAGGTGTGGAAATGCTACATTATGAAGCATTATCAAGTTAGATCTGTTCCATACACATTTTATATCATCAATAAAATATACCCGGAGGGTATTTGTTTTTGTTCTGATTGAGATCAAATTTATTTCACATGGTGAAATATATTTACTCTTACATTGAACCTTACTGATTCTCTTTTCGTTACATGCCGAAAAATGTTTATAGTGATATTTAATTGAACACTTAATGAGAAGCATACCATATTTGTATTTCAAAATACAAACAAACAGTTACAATCAAGTATTTCAGTTCTGTATTGAAGGTCCTTCCAACAGTGCCCAGTGGTCCTTATAAAGGTGTCCCTAAATATCAATGTGAAATTACTGCATCTTTGCAACAGGATACATTTCTGATCTAGCAGAACAACCTAAATTAGAGTAGGTGTTTGTAATTTATAACACAAACAAACAGTTACACTCAAGTATTTCAGTTCTGTATTGAAGGCCCTTCCAACAGTGCCCAGTGGTCCTTCTAAAGGTGTCCCTAAATATCAATGTGAAAATACTGTATCTTTGCAACAGGATATATTTCTGATCTAGCAGAACAACCTAGAGTAGAGTAGCTATTTGCATTTTACAGTACATACAAACAGTTACAATCAAGTATTTCAGTTCTGTATTGAAGGTCCTTCCAACAGTGCCCAATGGTCCTTCTAAAGGTGTCCCTAAATATCAATGTGAAAATACTGCATTTTTGCAACAGGATAATTATATTTCTGATATAGCAGAACAACCTAAAGTAAAGTAGTTATTTGTATTATACAATACATACAAACAGTTACAATCAAGTATTTCAGTTCTGTATTGAAGGTCCTTCCAACAGTGCCTCAGTGGTTATTCAAATAGCATACCTGCATATAAATGTGTAAATACTGCATCTTTAGTAGCTTTTAAAAAATACAGATGGTATTAAATGAGTTGAATTATTCTTACACAGGTGTGAACCAAGGTATGTACAATTTAACAGAGAACTGATATTAGATAAAATTTTTATGTTACTAACGCTCTACCTAACACTTATAAACCTTTAAGCATATACTTCATACCTCTTTTTTCTTGGTTAACTTCACACTTTTTTAATTCATGAATAACATCACTACTCATAATATAACAAATATTTTTACAAAATGTTTAAAACTTCCATGCCTTGTGGTTTACACATGAAATTTTCAAGGCACCAAATTTAGAGATTTACCAGAAATTGTTCACGGGTTACTATATAACTGAGGAAATATATGCAATGTAATCAGAATTTTACCGCAATCTCTTGCCAAACGATTCTATTTAAATGACTCTTAACAGTTTTTTAGTTAAAATATAATCAGACCAATCCACTGCATATCCCTTTAAAGTTACCTTAATCGTTGCTGGCACAAGTACATGTGTTTCCTGATGGTTTCATCTAATGGAAAATATGCCATATTGGTCCTGTCTGGAACATCACCAGCAAACTGACTTCCTATGAAGTGTCTGAGGTGCCTTTTGCACTCAGACACGCTGGTAACTCCAGATGATACAAGCTGAAAGACCTTCTCTCTGATTTCTTTACTAACTGGATTGAGAAGTCCAGTTAGCTGAAAAAGTAAGTACAATTATAAGATAAGTAGTTCTACATCTGTGTAAAAAACACAGCACAGTTACTTGCTGAGAAAATGCACACCTTGGCTTGGAAATAATCACTTCGTCAGTTACACTGAACTCATTAGAATACCTTTTTTCAAATAAAACGCGATAACGAAATATAAAATCTTCTTTCCTGGTCAAGCCCTGCTAAGGTGATCTCAGACCTCAAACATTTACTGATGGTTTTCCTCACCCTCTCAGTATTTTTACTTGCCTAAATCAAATAAACTTAAAAGTCATCAACTAATTACTTTATAAGGTGTGGTCTGGGGTGGAGCGCAAAGGACCAAAGGTTGTGAGTTGAATTCAGTCAGATTGGAGATTCTCTAAAGATCTTTACATTCCTCCACACTGCACGAATACTGGTATGGAACCCAGTAAGCAGTCATCGAGCATGATGAATCTAAGTTGTAAATTGGGTATCACAATTGATGTAAAATAAATGAGTGTGTCTTAACTAAAATAAATAACCCTAAACTTGTTTTGTTTAGCAGAAGTATATTTAATCATAAAACATAAAAAATATATAAAGTCAGATATGTATCAGAAAAACTATACCTAAGATCTCATTTCTACAATTTCTTTCAATTCTCAGCATCAAATGTTCAGCTTTTTTTAAAAAAAAGCTTCAGTAAGTGACAACATATCTCCTGTACATTTATAAACTTTAAATTACATAAATGGCTTTTGTAATTAAGACCAAAACTTGCAATGTACTTAGGGAACCGTACCACTTCTTTCACTGCAATCTTTGCAGTACATCCCTGTTTTTTGTTGTTGGCTGCAGAGAAGTTCTCCTTCTCTTAGGTCTTGGATGGTCATCCTGATTATAAATGTATACTTGCTATAAAAATGAACAGTGAAGCTATTTGGTCTGAAACTTCATACAACATTTTCATAAGAAATATATCCAACTTTTATCACAGATCTATATAACTCCAATATGTCTCTGGCTAATATGACATTTTTCTTCAGATAAAATTTCTATAGATACATTAAAAACAAGAAGCGCCGCAATGTGACGAAAACCAGTTTTTCAATGACCAAGTATTGATGTGACAGGAATTAGGAAGAAATATGGCAGTGAAGTAAAAATGATGCTCTTATTTTGGTACCAACACAGAAAGTTGGTTTCAATAGTTCAAAATAAAACTAAATCAGATACCTGAGTAGCAATGCCAGGCTGTATTTTCATGTAAGCTACACACATGCCAAGTTGAGTATCAATAGGTCAAAGTGTGCTGAAGTTATTGAGTAGAAGCTGAAAATTCTATTGTAAGCAAGTGACCTTGACCTTGCTCCCAGATATCTAAGTAACAATCCCAAGCTGCATCTTAATATAATCTACCCACACAGCAAGTTTGGTGTCAACAGGTCTACGCAAACTCAAGTTATTACGTGAAAACTGAATTTCTTTTTTAAAGCAACAGTGACCTTGACCTTGTTCACAGACACCTGGGTAGCAATCCCAAGTTGCATCTTGATATCAGCTACCCAAATACTAAATTTGGTGTCAATAGGTCTAGGCAAACTCAAGTTATTATGCAGAGACTGAATTTCTATTTTAAGCAACAATGACATTTACCCTGATCACAGACATCTGGGTAGCAATCCCGAGTTGCGTCTTGAAATAAGCTACCCACACACCAAATTTGTTGTCAAGAGGTCACAGCTAACTCAAGTTATTATGTGGAAACTGAATTTCTTTTTTTAGCAACAGTGACCTTGACCTTGATCATAGACACCTGGGTAGCAATATCAAGCTGCCGCTTGATATAAGCTACCCATACACCAAGCTTTGTGTCAATAGGCCAAAGCAAACTCAAGTATTTGAGTGGAAACTGAATTTCTATTTTTAGCAACAGTGACCTTGACTTTGACCACAGACACCTGGGTATCAATCCCAAGCTGCCTCTTAATATAAGCGACCCATACACCAAGTTTAACGTCAATAGACCAAAGCAAATTCAAGTTATTGAGCAGAAACTGAATTTATATTTTTAGCAACAGTGACCTTGACCTTGATCACTGACACCTGGGTAGCAATGCCAAGCTGCCCCTTGATATATGCTACCCACATACCAAGTTTGGTGTCAATAGGCCAAAGCAAACTTAAGTTATTGAGCGGAAACTGAATTTCTATTTTTAGCATCAGCGACCTTGACCTTGATCACAGACACCTGGGTAGCAATCCCAAGCTGCCCCTTCATATAAGCTACCCATATACCAAGTTTGGTGTCAATAGGTCAAAGCAAACTCAAGTTATTGAGTGGAAACTGAATTTCTATTTTTAGCAACAGTGACCTTGACCTTGATCACAGACACCTGGATTGCAATTCCAAGCTGCCTCTTGATATAAGCTACCCATATACCAAGTTTGGGGTCAATAGGTCAAAGCAAACTCAAGTTATTGAGCGGAAACTGAATTTCTATTTTTAGCAACAGTGACCTTGACCTTGATCACAGACATCTGGGTAGCAATCCGAAGCTGCCTCTTGATATAAGCTATCCATAAACCAAGTTTGGCGTCAATAGGCCAAAGCAAACTCAAGTAATTGAATGGAAACCAAAAGTTGACGCCCGCCCGCACACCCTCCCGCCGATTTTAGCATTACAATACAAGGGGTAGGACCTAAATCATGTAGCTCGGTGCTTTAAGCGAGAAAAACGTGTAGTCTATGACTAATGTCGTCAGTTTTCGCGTAAATATTCAGGAATTTGGATAAATTATCAACAGCTATGGGGATGTTCTTGGAATATTTGTATAATGTATACGACTAGTACCTAGCCATATATATATGCTAACTGTAACTGCTATTTGACAGAAGAAGAAATGTGTTACAAAAAAGTTATTGAAGGGATGCCAACAAAGGTGTCCCATTTTTTGTGTGATTCTGCAATATTTTGCTTCGTTTTTTTCAGCTTAACCAACAATTTTGCGCCATCAAAATGATATTTTAAGTAAACAGGAACAGAATTAAACATTTACAACCTGTTAGGAACATACATAATGCATCAATGTTCGATTTGTTTAACTTGAAGACAATAAATGTGTAGTTTGAGTCACTTTAAGGCCATATAGTGTAACCTCGGTTCTTTCATAACTACATACCGGTATTCTAATACATAAAATATCTTTCTGTCACTAGCATATTGGTTAAATTTAACTCTTATTTTGTACTATCATCATACTCAAAACCAGTGTTTGTCCAATTTAAAGGCATTACATTAACTACACATGGTGATTTTATAAAGTGAAAGCAATCGAATGTCTTTTGATACAACCGCAGTTAACGTTCAATGTATGTATTCGTTCAAGATTGTTTTACAGTTAAATAAATGTTAACAATAAACAATTCTTACAGTTGTGAGTTGAAGCAATAATTTAATATCATAATCAGATTTTGTTTGATTTCCAGCGAGAATTAAAAGATTAAAAAGATTAGAATATTTTAGCACATATTCACCTTGGAATTGTAGATGCCAGAATGATAAACTCTATACACTGAAACTTGGGGCAACAGCTCATAATAAAATATCATAGTAAAATAGCATTATGACATATACTTACAAGCTATTCATACATACCATACATGAGAAGTAAATAGATCCTCCAAAGATAACTTACTTTTTTTTACAAATACAGAATTAAGTCTCGGATGTATTAAGATACCAGACGGCTTGGAGATAAGGGAGGTTAGAAAGTCCTTTTTGATTTTATAAATATAATGTTTGCATGTATGTAATATCTACAAAATTGTCAATTTTGATTTTTTAAAATAAAATCTGCAGACTTGTGGTCAAGTCATAACCTTTCATATTTTAAAATTTACTTGTAATATTGTATTTGTATCTGACAATGAAAAGCACCACATAACCTTCCAGCCTTAAAATCTCAAGTGTTCCAATTCATAATCATCTTAGCTTAAAAATGGAAATACTTCTGGTTTTTTTTTATCAGAAACATAAAGTTAAATATACAAACAGAACTCTTTGTAAAAATTTTAAACATGCTTAACTTTAACATCAATAAAGAACCGAGGTTACACAATATGGTCTTAAAGTGACCCAAACAACACGTTTATTGTCTTCAAGTTAAACAAATCGAACATTGATGCATTGTGTATGTTCCTAACTGGTTGTAAATGTTTAATTCTGTTCCTGTTCACTTAAAATATCATTTTAATGGCGCAAAATTGTTGGTAAAGCTGAAAAAACGAAGCAAAATATTGCAGATTCACACAAAAAATGGGACACCTTTGTTGGCATCCCTTCAATAACTTTTTTGTAACACATTTCTTCTTCTGTCAAATAGCAGCTACAGTTAGAATACATATATGGCTAGGTACTAGTCGTATACATTATACAAATATTCCAAGAACATCTCCATAGCTGTTGATAATTTATCCAAATTCCTGAATATTTACGCGAAAACTGACGACCTTAGTCATAGACTACACGTTTTTCTCGCTTAAAGCACCGAGCTACATGATTTAGGTGCTACCCCTTGCAATAACCAGTTTTCGTTGAAAACCTGGTTAAAAATCTATATATAATGTGTCTGTGTATATCCTGATGTACAGTTTAATACTTACATGTAGTGTTTTCATCATGGTTGGAAAAGCAACAGCCCAATAAATGATTTTTAGCAAAAAAGCACTAGTCTCCTTAGAAATTCTAAGATACTTTCAGTGAGGAAAATGAAAATACTACGATATTGATGTAAAATCATAGTGTTTTTGGTGATATATACAAGTAAGAACACATTACATGCATTTTATTGCTTTATTTGTAAGTTTTCCATAAAAAGTGTGAGATGCCGGGTACACTGACAATACATGTACTACAGCAGATAATACTTATATGAAAATACGCTTACACTTGGGAATAATCAGTTTCGTTACGTATAATATTACTTTATTTTTGATTATAGGATAGCCAAATAAATTACCAGAGACATGTAATAAGTTATATAGTGTCTCTGAAATTACATACCATCAGCTCATCTTCTCTTTGGACCCTTTGTCTACACTTCCAGGCCCTATGTTTGTCCCGCCCAAACAAACACTCTTTCGTACATGTTCCAATAAATATAAATGGAACACCATCAAAAGGAATAAAACCACTTTTGTCCTCAAAATGGAGGCGGCTATTATCATCTGGCTCTTAAAAATAATAAAAAACAATCAACTGGTTCAAGTGATCTTAACACGAAAGCCTTTCATAAAATGTATAAGAAAAGGGGCACTTAATGGGTGAGATCTGGTACTACTGCTGTTTGATATGCCATGAACAGAAATAATACTTTATTATTTATGTGTTCAGCTAGGTATTAGTAGATATCCCAGTTATGTCAACACATATATACACAATTTAACAAATGCTACTACTGAGTTTCTCAACCATTTCAAATAAAGGTAAAAGGGGAAAAAGGGAAATCAATTAAGTATCCGTACGTTTAAGTACCGTAGCCAGAATCAGAAAATACAGCACCGAACATACGAATTACCAATTATCCGAACAACTATGACAGTGACTTACCAAAGTTTTTCCCAAATCTCTCCTTCTTCCCCGAAACATATGCTACCAGGAAGTGTCAGGAGCTGGTTGCGTCTTTTTGCCGACGACACCATAGTTCATTTAACAATTAAATCACAAGCATCTGCACAAACCTTACAAAATGATTTGCACAACCTTGAAATATGGGAAAAAGAATGGTCAATGGAATTCAACCCTGACGTGAAAGTACTCAGAATACACAGGAAAAAGAAACCGGTCATCTTTCCTTACACCCTACATAACACTAAACTGAAAACCACAGAAAATGCAAAATACTTAGGAGTTACAATAAGTAGCAACCTAAACTGGTCATCCCATATAAACAATATCACAAACAAAGCAATAAACAGCTTAAGGTTCATCAGACGAAACATCAAAACACAAAACAAACAACTCAAAGAAGCAGCATACAAAACATATGTAAGACCACAGGTTGAATACTGCTCAACCATATGGCATCCATGGCAAAAATATCTCACACACAGAATAGAAATGGTCCAGAGGTCAGCTGCAAGGTACGTTCATAATGATTACCACTATACAAGCAGTGTAACAAACATGATCAAAGAACTAAAATGGTCAACTTTAGAACAAAGGCGAAACCTAGTCAAAATAATTCAAGTGACGTCTTGAGCATATTCTGAGATATTTTTGTTATGGGTCAGAATCTCGCTATAACAGAGGAGAGATATTGACCCATACAAAATATTACACAATATCTCGACTTGCGTACAATTAGTTGGACTACCTGGTCATCCTACACAAAATAAAAAACAATCAGGTCAATGTTGATCACAATCACCTTACAAACACAAGAAACAGCAAATTCCTCATTCCACAATCAAAAACACAACATCACATAAACTCATTCTTCCCAAGGACTATACGACTCTGGAACGAATTACCGACCCAGATTAAGGCTACCCCAACTGCGCCAGCTTTTATCAGTGGACTAAACAAGTTTTATAGATTTTAAAGTACTTAAAATAAATGTTTAAGTAAGATCTTCAGTTAAATCTTGTTTTCTTTGTTATTAACTTTTATAATTTTAAATGTTCCTGACACGCGCCTGCCTAGTATATTCAGTATTGACTTTTGGCAGTATTAAGTTGAAGTTAAGTTGATATTGCAGCTTCTAGAAAAGGTTGAAATTACCACTTCAACATCGGCTAGATTAGACACCCAACCACTCGTTGGAGAAATTTCATTCCAGTTCATTTTGTTTAAGTTTTTTGTTCTTGTTGTTGTTGTTGCTGTGTATTGTGTTTCTCATGAATATTAATAGTCAGTTTCCGAATATTAATTAGGTCCTTCAGAAGGTGCCCATTTTCCCTTCACGGTAAACGGAAAAGGGGAACGCGTTAGTGTACACTTAGCATATTTAGCTCCGCCTGTAAATTAAGCACGAATTTCTGATAAAGCGTTATCATCCTGATAAAAAAAAGACTGAATCAATTCATCGTGAAATCAGTCCAATTTTCATCATGGTTAACAGGTACTGTCCTACAGATCTGTTCTAACAACTCCTTTATTAAGAATTTATAGTTTTCCATAAATTTCAATAGAATAAGATATAAAAATTAAACTGTGCCAGCTGGGATGCCTTTCATAGTTCAAGCCACATATGAAAGGTCCTGTGTTTTTGGCCCCGACAAAGACAAACGCAATAAAGATAAATCATGAAGAAATTAAAAGAGGATGAAATAACCAGAGGTAATTTTACCCTTAATTACATAATCTATCTATTTCTGTTTTGTAGTGGACGTACTTGCGCCCATTATAGATATATGTGAGTGTAAAAATGGAAATAGATTTTAAAGTTTTTGTGATAAAACCGTCACATATACAAACCGTCACATGTACAAACCGTCACATGTACAAACCGTCACACAGGTCGTTGGAACACAATCTTATGAGGGGATCTCGAAAATGACCAGAAAATCATCTAGATGTACAGAAACTGTAGTTGTTATGGAACAAATATGAGGGAATCATATAAGATGACCAGTGGATCATCTAGATGTACATAAACTCTAGTTTTCATAGAACATATGTGATAAGATCATGTAAGATGATCAGGGTATCTTTTAGATGTACATATATTCTAGCTTTCATAGAACTTATTAGATGCGGTCATATGAGATGACCAGGGGATCATCTATATGTACATATTCTCTACTTCTTATGGAACATATATAAGGGGAACAAGTAAGATGACCAGGGGATCGTCTAGATGTACATATACTCTAGTTCTTTTGGAACATAAGGGGATCAAGTAAGACGTCAAGGGGACCATCTAGAAGTACATATACTCTAGTTCTTATAAAAAAGGTGTAAGGGGATCAAGTAGGATGACAAGGGAATCATCTAGATGTACATATACTCTAGTTCATATGGAACATATATTAGGGGCCAAGTAAGATGACCAGGGGATCTTCTAGAAGTAGATATAATATGGTTCTTATGGAACATATATAAGGGGATCAGTTAAGACGTCCAGGGGATCATCTAGAAGTACATTTACTCTAGTTCTTAAGTAACATATATAAGGGGATCAGTTAAGACGTCCAGGGGATCATCTAGAAGTATATATACTCTAGTTCTTAAGTAACATATATAAGGGGATCAGTTCCCGAAGTTATATTAGAGTATCACACAGGATGATAAGAGGACATGTACATATACCCTAGTTCTTATGGAAAATATATAAGGGGATCAGGTACGATAACCAGGGGATCATCTAGAAGTACATATGCTATAGTTCTTATGGAACATATATAAGGGGATCAAGTAAGACGTCAAGGGGACCATCTAGAAGTACATATACTCTAGTTCTTTTGGAACATATATAAGGGGATCAAGTAAGACGTCAAGGGGACCATCTAGAAGTACATATACTCTAGTTCTTTTGGAACATATATAAGGGGATCAAGTAAGACGTCCAGGGGATCATCTAGAAGTACATATACTTTAGTTCTTATGGAACATATATAAGGTTATCAAGTGAGACCTAAAGAGGATCATCTAGAAGTACATATACTCTAGTTCTTATGGAACATATATAAGGTGATCAAGTGAGACCTATAGGGGATCATCTAGAAGTACATATACTCTAGTTCTTATGGAACATATATAAGGTGATCAAGTGAGACCTATAGGGGATCATCTAGAAGTACATATACTCTAGTTCTTATAAAAAAGGTGTAAGGGGATCAAGTAGGATGACAAGGGAATCATCTAGATGTACATATACTCTAGTTCATATGGAACATATATTAGGGGCCAAGTAAGATGACCAGGGGATCTTCTAGAAGTAGATATAATATGGTTCTTATGGAACATATATAAGGGGATCAGTTAAGACGTCCAGGGGATCATCTAGAAGTACATTTACTCTAGTTCTTAAGTGACATATAAAAGGGGATCAATTAAGACGTACAGGGGATCATCTAGAAGAATATATACTCTAGTTCTTAAGTAACATATATAAGGGGATCAGTTAAGACGTCCAGGGGATCATCTAGAAGTACATATACTCTAATTCTGACGGAAGATATATAAGGGGAACAAGTAAGACCAACAGGGGATCAGCTAGGAGTACATTTACTCTAGTTCTTATTAAACATATATTAGGGGATCAAGTAAGACGTCCAGTTGATCATCTATAAGTACATATACTCGATTTCTTATGGATCATAAATAAGGGGATCAATTAAGACGTACATGGGATCATGTAGATGTACATATACTCTAGTTTATATGGTACATACATTAAGGGCCAAGTAAAATGACCAGGGGATCGTGCGAAATGAAGATCAAAAAAATCAAAATACTGTTCAAAATTTTATAAGACAGTTTATTGTACTTTTCGCCATTTTGCCGTCGATCTTACTCATTTCGCCGAAATAAATACCAACTGAGTAATCAGGATTATAATTATCTTCATTTCGCCGAGTTAGATCCATTTCGCCCACGTTTAGTACATCTTTCAAATATATAACAAAAGATAAATTCACTAATTCAACTTCTAGTCATATGTCATATGTGTTTTGACAGTTTAACAAAACGATAAGATGATTTAATTGTAATTAAAAATTGAAATTCGTTCTACATTTTCTCCATTTCGTCGCTCTTTTCATTTCGCCATAACAAGAACTTGTAAGCAAATGGTCAAAATGAAATGTAACGTACATTTTTTCATTTATGTCTATTTTTCATTTATGTCTATTCTGAGAACATATGAAATATTTAAAACAATTAATCTTTGATCAATTTTAGATATTTTATCTCTAATAAAGGATAATATTAGTATTTTGATTTTTTTATCTTCATTTCGCCCATTTCGCCATGCAATCTTCATTTCGCTGTTTATACCAACCGTTGATGAAGGGCCAGAAAATACAACATTTACTAGGGACAACCAGTCGATGCTTTCTGCAGATCAAGAATCGTAAGTATACAATATGAAATACCTGCAGTAACTTTCATCTCCATAAATTGATCAGTTCACATTTGTAAATAAGTCAGTATCATGTATGTTTAAGCTTTTTCTTTTTAAGCATCGTCGGACGCGCTGTGAGTCAATCGTTTTATATCAAAGATAATGGATGCTGCAAAAACATGTTTCATTATGATTATGTATCTATACTTTCCGATGATAATGATGTCTGAAAGAAATGAAATGGTCTTTATTTCAGATTAGACGATGTTGAAATGGAAGTTGGCAGCGCCGATCTTTCCATGTTTATAAAATCGTATTCTGCTGTCATTACTGTCTGATGCATGACTATAGGTGGTGATTACAGATTATAGGTAATAAATTTTGAATTTTACATCAATTATGAATTGATAGCCTCATAGAAAGTTACTTTCTGCTATATCTAACGTTAATATACATAGCAGATTCTGTCCATAACAATTAGAAAAATAAAGTATTCTTTCGTAATGCCACTACTTAGCAGTAAAATCATCGGTAAGACTCGAATAAATAATTAAAACTTATCTTATAACATTTTTTTGCAATTAGGTCAATCTTTTACATTAAAGCGACTGACACACCGTTTGACCTACGGTGCATGAAAAAATGTCAATTATATAAATTCATATCATTGAATTCCTTTTTTTATTTGCAGACTGCCTACGCCGCAAGAGACAACATGCACCGTCTGTAGAGGAAGGTATTTGTGTTGCCACTTCTTCCTGCTGAAGACATTCCGACGGCGTTTGAGAACTAAAGGAGAAGGTCTCAGATGAACGGTTAGACCAGTTTATGGATTATGTAGGTGACACTTGGCTTAACAGCAACATTTGCCCAGTAGAGTCTTGGTCGCTCCATCAGGATTAACACTGAGGTTGTGCCAGAGGGATGGCACAATAAGCTAAATCGTCGGGCCAAAGAGGTAAACTTGCCTTCTATATGCTGGTAAATCTACTGTTTAAAGAAGCACGTGACGTTAATAGTCAATGTAAACTTGTAAGGAATAAGAAACTGAAAAGACGCTAGAGGAAACAGACCCGGGGATCACAGGCAAAACTGTTGAAACTGTGGACAGAATACAGCGAAAACATTCGGTCGACAAATAGTTTTCTCAATACCTGTGCGGCTATTTACGCACCTGTATAAAGAATAGAGTTATTGTGTTTTATTGTGTCGCCCTTTCGAAGAAACGGCGATACATAGGGATCGCTTTGTCCGTCGGTCCGTCACGAAAATTTAACGTTGGCTATAACTTTGCCATTTCTAAACATTATCTTATCAAACTTTCAAATTGTATTGCTTATGACAACAGGGTCGGGATGATGCCAAAATCTTTAGGTCAAGGTCACATTTGACAAAGTTATGGCCCTTTTTGTACTTGGATTTTGTTATGAAAACTTCAGGTTGGCAATAACTTTGCCATTTCTTAACATTTCATCATCAAACTTTCAAATTATATTGCTTACGACAACAGAATTGTGATGATGCCAAAATCTGTAGGTCAGGGTCACAATTGACAGAGTTAAGCCCCTTTTTGTACTTGGATTTTGTCATGAAAACTTAACATTGGCTACAACTATGCCATTTCTTAATATTTCTTCATCAAACTTTCCAATTGTAATACTTAGAATTGTATCACTTAAGACAACACCATTTCTCAAGGGCAGATAACCCTCAAATGTATTTTTGCAATGTTATGCCCCTTTTTCAAGTTAAAATCTCTTGGTTAACCTTTTTCTTTATGTCCATGTCTCAAAAAGTATCAAAGATATTCCATTCAAACTTGGAATACTTGATCACCAGCAAAACCCCTGTAAAGATTGTTGGTACCCATGTCCCTGGGGTCACATTTAGCCCCACCCCGAGGGGTCACTTGATTTTGCTTATACTTATATATAGGAAAAAAACTTCTTAAGCGTAGAAATAAGAAATTAACTGACAAGAGATGGGTAAGTACTCCCCCCGAACCGTCCCCTCTGCATGGGGAACCGCCCCCCTCCCCCATCTTTTTTAGACCCCCCTCCCTTGCCATCCATCCTCAACCCCCTCCCTCCCCTCCCCGCCCCCTCAGTTTTTTTTGTCATTCCCCCCGGCCCAGATTTTTTTGTTTTTGTTTTTAGTACATAGGTACATGACTGCCACCCCCCAACCAGTCACTCCCCCGCCCCCCGGCCCAATTTTTTTGATACATAGGTACTTGACTCCCCATCCACCCCCATCCCCAAACCTGTCCCCCCACTTTGCCACCCCCAGGGTCAGATTTTTTTTATTACATAGGTACTTGACTGCCATCCCCACAAACCAGTCACTCCCCCCTCCCCTCCGGCCCAATTTTTCTTTTTTCAATACATAGGTACTTGACTCCCCATCCACCCCCAAACCTGTCCCCCCTCCAACAGGGGCTTTTTTTTCATCTTCTATGACTACGTACTTGCCCTCCCCCACTCAATTTTTTTTCAATTGGGCCTCTTTTTTAACTTGGCTTGTAATTAATTATCCAGCACTGAGAAAAGTGTAGCATGCTGTCTGTGGACAGGTCTTTATGTACTTTGACTAGCATGCTGTCTTTTCCAGCAGGCTCTTGTTTACCTTTTCAGTTATTCTCACAGAGTACTCAAGGGCGACACAAGTGTTCAACTGAACACCCATCTAGTATATGTATTAAGTGTTGTTTATGTACAGTATGTATATGTTCATGTGTTTAATGTGATTGTGAATATTGTCTGATTATGTCTATTGTCTGATTATGTCTGTTGAAGGGATTTATATGTATCTAGTAACTTTGTTTGTAAAATTAATTATGTGCATGTTTATTTATGTATATATTGTTGTGTTAAAGTTTGTCCATATACAAAGTATATTTATGTATAGGCATATTAGGTAATTGTTTTTACATGTTTTTTGTATATTATTTTATTTCCAAAATAAAAGTCATTACAATTTCAAGCCTTTTGTACGTTTACCTTTAAGAATAACGAATACATATAGTGTATGTGTATGGTAATCGACAACTATTTAGCAAGGTGTGACAAATAATCAGTCAAATGTGTTGATTAAAATTTAGACTGTAATGTAAAGGATGACCATCTATTATCTAAAAAAACTTGTTCTTTATCCCCAAACAAATCTATAAGCAAAACTTATAGTATTAATATTCATATAAGTACTATTATTTTTTGTTGTTGTTTTGTTTGATTAAGTGGGGAAAAAGTCAGCTGAGTCAAATTGTGAACAAAATTTTATTTCAGATATATCACAGCAAAAAATACATACTCGTATGACAGCAAATGTTCTTTTCTTTTCTAAGATGCATTAAAAACACCCCGGGATGGAAGCCTATAAATAATTGTGTAGTAAAAATATTTATTGGATGGTCCGTTTTGTCCCTGGAGCCTTAAATGAGGCTCTGTTGTGATTAAGTAATAGATTCAGATAGATTTGATCTGTTGAACTCAGAGAGCGGCATTTTTTCTATGAACTTCAATTTGGTAGGTAGTGGTAGTTGGCAGTTGGATATTCCAATAACCAACTACCAACTAGTTGGTGGGTTGGTAATTCGTATTACCCAAATATTTAATAGCTGTAGCAGATAATTAAATCCAATATGTTCTAACATACGTACTCTTTTCTGAAAAGAGAATGAAGCAGGCGACCTAGTAACTTATTCGTGTGAATCCCCAACTACCTACCAGAGGGCAGTTGGTTATTCAAACTTTGCATGTATTCCCATCAAAATACGACACTAATGTACACCCACAAAATTCTCTGTTCATTCACTCAGTTGGTTATTCGCTTGAAACCCCAACTACCTTCCAGTAGGTCGTTGGTTATTCAGATTTTTCGTGTATGTCTATCAAGATAAAAATCATACACCCGGAATAAATGTAAGATATATTTGACAGGACAGATATATTATGTAATACGTTAACACATAATTCTCCATTCATTCACAAGGGGACTCAATTGATTATTCGCTTGAATCTCCAATAACCATCCAGTAGGGTAGTTGGTTATTCAGATTTTGCATGCATATTTCTCAAAATAAAATTATACATCCGGAATAAATGTAAGATATAACACAAGCTAGATGTATTATGAATAATGTACCACCGAAATTCTCTGTTCATTCACCAGGGGACTCAGTTGGTTATTCGCTTGCATCCCCAACTACCTTCCAGTAGGTAGTTGGTTATTCAGATTTTGCATGTATATCTTTCAAAATGAAAATTATACACCTGGAATGAATGTAAGATATATACAACAAAATAAATGTATTATGCAATATTGTACCAGGAAATTCTCTGTTCATTCAACAGGGGACTCAGATGGTTATTCGCTAGATTCCCCAACTACCTTCCAGTTGGTAGTTGGTTATTCAGATTTTGATTGTATATCTTTTAAAATAAAAAATATACAGCCGGAATAAATGTAATACATACACGAAAAATCTGAATAACCAACGACCGACTGGAAGGTAGCTGGGGATTCAAGCGAATAACCAACTGAGTCTCCTGGTGAATAAACAGAGAATTTCGTGGTACAATATTGCATAATACATCTATCCTGTTGTTTGTTTATATCTTACATTTATTCCGGATGTATAATTTCTATTTTGAGAGACATGCATGCAAAATCTGAATAACCAACTACCTTCTGGAAGGTAGTTGGGGATTCAAGCGAATGACCAACTAAGTCCCCTGGTGAATGAACAGAGAATTTTTGGTACAATATTGCATTATAATTACTAACGGAAAAATATAACTGTGCATACTTCAAGGTATAGAATTTTTTTTAATATTAGGAATAGTAACATAAAACTTTGCAAATTAGCCAATCAACGTTTTATTTCTAACAATCAATACAAACACTTCATGATGTAAAACAATTTTTACAGTAACAAGGCGCAGAAGTTGACAGGTATGAAATCTGATTTCACAAGGTCAGTATCGTGTGTGGCCTCCATTGGCGTTCAAGCAAGCACGGCAGCGACGAGGCATAGAGGCAACTAAGTTGGCGATAACTGCCTGTGGAATGGTGTTCCAGATGTTGACCAATGTCTGCGCTAGTTGGTCCAGCGTGAGAGGTTGGTTACGTCTTTGACGGAGGCGTCTCTTCATCTCATCCCAAACGTGCTCAATTGTGAAAGATCTGGTGAAACAGCGGGCCAGGGTAAGACACTCACGTTTTGCTGAGCCAGAAACCCGGTAACTACACGTGCTACATGTGGCCGAGCGTTGTCTTGTTGAAACGTCATGTTACGCCCTTGAGTTGAAGAAATGGCAGCACGTGGGGTATGACAATCTCATCTCTGTAACGAACACCCGTTAAATTGCCACGGACAATTACAAGCTGGGTCCTGCCTTGAGATGAGATACCTCCCCAAACCATTATCGACCCACCACCACCAAAACGTTGACGTTGAAAAACACAGGGATCCAAGTAACGTTCTCCGCGACGCCTGTATACACGAACTCGTCCGTCCGAACTTTCTAAGTGAAACCGCGACTCGTCAGTAAACAGAACATTATTCCAATATGCTCTTGGAAGCCTTAGATACTGTCTGCACCACTGACGTCGACGTTGTCGATGACGTAAGAGAAGAGTAGGACGTATCGCAGGACGTCGTGGAGTAATGCTGTGCTCTCTTAATCGGTTTCTAACAGTTCGTCCACTGATAGGTCTCAAGCCAGGAATTGTTCGTGCTGTTAATGTGGCCGGTTGAAATCGATTCCGTAGGTGTGTAAGCCGGATATAATTGTCTTGACGGATTGACGTCACACGTGGACGCCCTGGACGTGGTAGATCACGGACGTTGCCACGTTGCTGAAATCGTCGCCAAAGTGCTGATATGGTGTTTCGGTGAACACCAAAACGCTGCGCAACCGCATTTTGAGCAATGCCTGCTTGGAGCATACCGACGGCACGTAGGCGATCATTTTCTGAGATGCGTGGCATTGTCTTCAAAGACTTAAAATCCAAATTAAGGTGTTTTTCTGAACTGCTGGGTAGCTCACTATAATTTGACGGTTAAAATAACTCGAAACAGCATGTACAAGGATGTTAACATAAAGAAACACGTAAAAAGCGCGACCGTTACGGGCTATACATTTTGCACGTGCAACTCGCGAAAAGCAGTATTATTGAAACAAGATTACCTTGTGAATTACACAAAAGAAATCTGCTAAAATAATTTTATACCTAATAAAAGATATTAAGTATTTTAGTGTGCACAGTTATTTTTTTCCGTCAGTATACATCTATTTTGTTGTATATATCTTACATTTATTCCGGGTGTATAATTTTTATTTTGGAAGATATACACGCAAAATCTAAATTACAAACTACCAACTGGAAGGTAGTTGGGGATTCAAGCGAATAACCAACTGAGTCCAAAAATGCATATAGCTAGAAGGGAGTGTTACCATGTTGTAGATTACATCTAACTAGTTATATATTTGTTTGTTACAGTTACATTAGTGTCGTATTTTGATGGGAATACATGCAAAGTTTGAATAACCAACTGCCCTCTGGTAGGTAGTTGGGGATTCACACGAATAAGTTACTAGGGCCTGCTTCATTCTCTTTTCAGAAAAGAGTACGGTATGTTAGAACATATTGGATTTAATTATCTGCTACAGCTATTAAATATTTGGATAATACGAATTACCAACCACCAACTAGTTGGTAGTTGGTTATTGGAATATCCAACTGCCAACTACCAACTACCTACCAAATTGACGTTCATTATGAAATAAAGAGATTCTTTAAATGGCTTATAAGATATACCTTTTATTCTTACCTTTAAGAGATGTTAGAGAACATGTGAATTGGATATCGATTGGTATTGAATTGCAAACCTTCGCAGCATTGTAACAAAAGGGGTTGTTTACCATAATTAATATTTGTTCGGTGTTAGGGTATAACTATGTCATTATGTGAAGCAGATCTTAGATTGTGAGAGTTATATTGCTGGAAAATGTCAAAATTACAGAGATATATGAAGGTGCTAGGCTGTTGCAAGCTTTATAAATAAGACAAAATGAATCGTACAGTAAGCTTTGCAAATCTTCTTTAAGCTCCAAATAAAGAAACTGCGTTCATTGTTTCATTCGTGCGTCCATTCCATATTATTGTTTGTTCCTTTCTTGAGTACATTTTTATATTCTTATAGTATATTTTCCATTTGTTATCTATTTTGTTTATTGTCCTGTAAAAGCAAACAAAACACACGAAATCAGCCATTTATTAAATATTTCAGTCAAATTAACATTTAAAATCAATGACATATCATTTTTAAATTTTGATAATACATTAACTTCTGTGTTCTAATAACAAGATATCGAATCTAATAACAAGATATCGAATCTAATAACAAGATATCGAATCTAATAACAAGATATCTAATAACAACAATGTCAAGTGCACTCTGAAATGCCAAAGACTTAGGATACCACAGATTCGAAACTCCTTTATAAGCCCAAGGAATACACTGTTTAATCATACGGCAAGTCAACATTTCGTCCAAAAACTAAATAACCTGTAAAAATTCTAACTAGAAGTCAAAAGCATATTATAAAGAGACCATCTCAGAATAAAAGACAAATGTTTTAATGTTGAAGAAATACTGATTAGTCAAGAGGCAGATATGCTAATACATTTCAAACATTCCTTACCACACAAGTCTTTTCTACTTTGCATAAAACTTTATCATTTCTGGTTCGATTTTGATAGGTAAGATATCATTTTGTAGACAAATGGTTGCTTTACTGCATTACGCAATTCATTTTCATCATAATTAAATAGGGTTTTTTTTTTAGATATTTGAGGTATAAAACAAACGAAATTTTACGAGATCTTATCCAGCTGCCATGGGATTTTGTGAGATTTACACAAGTAGCCAATCTGTGGTATTTTAGGCCTTTTGTAATACATAATATTCTCGAATTAGCACAAATCCAAATTTAGCAAAAGTTTATTTATATTTATTTTAACTAAAACCAACATCAGTGTAGACTAGTGCTTGGTAAATGTTTATAACATCAATGTACTAGGATTTATTAATATAGTGTATAAACCAGAGTGGCCCTGTGACGTCATCTCTGAACAATTTGAACTATTAAGTAACAAAATTGGCAGCTATTTGCCAGAAACGCATATTCTTGGAAACTAAATAATAAAACTTACCTATTCAAATCAAATGTGAGGCGTAAAGTTTTTTTGTCTAGAAAAATAAAAATTATATTAAATGAAAGCTTGGGAAATGTAGGTTACTTCATGAGAATATGATTCTTCAAGAAAAAAAAGAAAAAAAATCCCAACACTTTGGCTGTAAAAAGGAAGCCAACGGTTCGCCGATAAGGGACGCAACTCTCAAAAGAAACGCCGAATAAGCAGAAGTCTTTCGATAGCAAAGACGCTCTGTTGTTGAGCCTCAAAACATTCATATTACCGACGTAAGTCTTTAGCACACCCTAAAACCAAGCTTACCAGTTCAGTTTGAAAAAATCAGGGTTTCTCTAAATTACAGGATGTGCCA
>JAAONU010000179.1:0-10000 GCA_012932295.1 Cyclina sinensis
TTTACAAGAATTTCATGAAATTCAATGTTGACTTCTTATGTCTAGGTTCATCGCGCTCTATGGACAATAAATGAAACGAGTAATTAGTACAATATTAAAAAAAATATATAACACCCTTTTTTCTTTATTATTACTATTATTTTTATTATTATTATTATTAACAACTCAAATCTGTAAAATGTCTTTTTTGAAAATTTGTAAATACATATAAATTAAACAGATTTTATGCATCAAAAACTAAATTAAAACATCTGCAATCTTTCTTTCAGCAAATAGGTAACGATCAAATTTCAATACAGAATTACACTAGCTTTTTATTAAAACACGTATATGATACAATAATTTGCAAATAGGGCAACAAGCGGATTTACAACTATTTGACAACCTTCTAATCAAATAATCTTCTGCAAAAATAATCCAGCAGGTAATTAGCTATGTGTTGGAATCGTTTTCACAATTAAAGTTTTACAATTACAAATATATATTATTTTATATCGCAGAACAATGCGTCGGCTAAAGAGAAAAATATTGCGTTTTTGCGAGGTTTGTCAATGAAAACTCTAATAGTACACTTGCATAGATCTACAAGTAGGACATATTAAAATAGAATGTTAACTATACAGCTGACAAAACATTACGACACGAATTGAAATGATTTAAGAGGAATTAATGTAAGAATTGCTTACTTATGATAACTGACCTTTAAAAATTTCGGGTCTAGTGCTATTTTGATCCTTGTTGCGCAAGTTCATTGCAGATACTTGAATGAATCTATTCAATTAAACGATTTCCTTACAACTGAACGTTTATATCACAGAGTTAAGTACGGATAGGCTTAATACATATGATAATTTAAACAGTAAAGTCACGTTTAATAAATAACCTTCGTCCAAGAAAACAATAAAATGTAAATGCTAAAATATGTTGTTGTTATTTTAAGCAAATAAAATAACATGCATTCTCCCCCAAATAAATGCAAGCATAAAGAAAGGAGTAGTTCATGTTTCGAATAATACTAATATCCTACAAATAGTCAAAGATTTTTACATTTGTCGTACAAACTACATTGAGATGACACTAAAGGAGAGCTGAAAAGTTTAATGCAACCAGGACACCATGATGGCTAGTCTCACTATTTCGCCTCCGAAAGTGAAGCCATTTTATAGGCTGATATTTTATAGTTGTTCACCTTCTACGTCTCACTTTGCTCTGCATCTGGTTAAGCGGACTCGGTTCGGCACGGTTTTTACCCTGTCCTGGTTATCTATTAAACTAGAACACCGAGTATTCCGATTGCGAAATTTTGAATAAAAATGGTGGATTAATCAGGTACGAAATAAGTGTTTCAGTTCTATACTTATGTATTTGTGTGTTTTCTTGGATTACAGGATCAGGTATGAATTTAGTTATCATATTTTATCATATTTTTATCATTTTTGCCTTAAACTCTGTGAACTGTTGGACAAACGAGCCATAAAAAGTGCCCAATCGCCTACGATTGGGCGATTACGCTTAGCCAGATGCAGATTAAAGTGAGACGTAGAAGGTGAACAACTATAAAATATCAGCCTATAAAAAGGGTTCACTTTCGGAGGCGAAATAGTGAGACTACATGACGGCAAACACCTTAATTACCATATCCCTTTTACAAAATAAAATTTATGAAATTTGCGAGAAAAAAAAGAGTAAAAACCTGAAGAAGAGGTTAAGCTTAAAATTACTTATATCATCTGTTTTCTAATGCGAATGCAAAATCTGCATATTATTATGCAATTAAAATGAGACAAATTATCACCACTAAAAGGCAAATTATTCCATTGACCGAGACTGGTGACATAAATTTCGGTGCCAGGTTAAATTTCTTCAAATTTAAGCTAAAGATCATTAATCACTTTGACTAAGTCCAACGTTTTCGATGCTACGGCGGCAAAAAAGAATCAAGTAACTTAAGACAAGGAGATCAGTATTTTTATAGACAATGAGAACCAAAGATGATGACCCTTAGTTCCTGTTGGTTCCTTAAACCAACTTAAGTTAAAATGTAATTCAGTTCCAGAATTACTTTGCAGATGGAAATATCCATTTTTGTGTTGATACTACGAACGAAAAAAGATTTTAAAAATAATCCTATTCAAAATAAATCTGATTTTATGAAATACATCAGAATGTACGCTATATCTCATTTTCTTAGTGAAAATCTATTTCCTGTAGAAGTGTGTTATATTTCTATAACTTCCGATAACTCTGTAAGGCTGATATACAGTAATACTCTTCCTGTTACATTTTCTGGAGGAGAAATCTTAAGAAGAAATTTCTGTACAGAAACATATTCGATATTCATAAACTCGAACAGATGAATAATGTGATTTTCGGTCTTGCTAGTAACCCAAACAATCATTTGGTCATTCAAACTTCTTTTCGCTCGTAGATAACTAACCGCCTCTCAGTAATCAACAGTTCCACTTTTCTGTATACATTTAGTTACGCATCAATTTCTTCGAGAGTCTTTAATTTTAATTCACAGCTTTCAATTCATTTCCTGTAAAGTTGCTTTACAAAATATAATTATTCAGTACAGAATTGGTGTTTGCCTTGAATTTATTATCTCTTTCAAGCTCTATAGTTTGTGTGTGTTTACCCCCTACCCCCTCAAAAAATCATGGCGGAGGTGTGCGCATCAACCCGTCTGGTCCAAATAGTATGAACCTTTACAGAATACTGACCTACGAAGCCAATATACACGTTTTCAACCTGTACTAAGTATACCTTTACCTTTAAAGATTTACATTTATCATTGCTTATTACTATGAAGTACAATTGCAGACTGAGAAACATTTGTTTGCTATGGTTAAGGACAATATGATTTTGGCTCAAAAAGCAGAGTTCCCAGTTACATGTCCCTCAAACTTAGTACACAAATTGGATATTTCTGATTAATGTCGATTAAATTTCCAGGCTGACATTTCAAAACGAATTAGTTAGTTTATTTAACCCAGGTGCCAGTGTATATCAAAACATGCTAGTATCTTTAGAGAAAAAAACACTAGACAGCTGACCCCACACTTGAAACCAAATAATGCTTTGAAAACATTCCAGTATGCGATGAACTTTCGTTACGTTGTCAAAAACAACAATACCAGTACATATTTTAAATTCAGCATATAGGCTCTATATAAAAAGTACTTGCGTATATTGCATAACTGGCATAAAACAACTTTATAAGAATAATTTGCTCATTTAATCAGTTCAAAATCTGAAGACGGTCGCACGTAAAATGCATTTTACAAAAGGAATAGTACCTTAAATGCAGTAGGGACGTCGTAATTTACACTATGGTGCTGAGAAATTACATTTGTTTCTCTAATACGTTTTTTTTAAAATGACAACCAAGTTTGAATGAGGTATACCCGTTGAATTATTTATCTTATTAAGAACTTCTTGAGCTCTTATATCTCATATTCTAGCAGCAATAGATAGTCTAAATGTGCTTAGCAGTGTAGCTGGTCGCTAACTTTCTAAACTAGTTCAGTCAGACTTTTAATTAGCTAGGATATTATTCCCCGTTCTTGAGAAGAACATTTTCTTATTTATAAAATCAAACGCCTTTAAAGAATCTAGCGGTCAAGACATTTCGTGTTATTTTCTGCAGACAAAATGGTACCTTCGTTTGACTTTGTCACGCGAATCCAAAACTGAAGAATTCCTTTCGTTTAGTAATACACACAGAGCATTTAATGACTTCTGCAGCAACATAGCATCATTACAAACATCAGAACTGACAGATTTTGAGGTGAAAAATTCTGTAAACATTTTCCGTGTCTACACCGTATTCCTACTGTCTTCCAAGAAATAAAGGTTTGTCGTTTACTTTTATTTTGGGATCTTTTAACGTAAATCAAAGACCATTCACGTGAAAGCATAATTCATTTGTTATGTGACACAATGCTGCATTCGGAAATGATATATCTAGAATGATCCTCACGCTGACAGCTTATTGATAACAGAGTGTGTAAGTACAATAGGAAGTATCTCCGTCTGGATGCCAGAGACAAAATTTATCATGTCGGATGACGACCTATTTTTTTCTTGGCGGTTGTTTTGCTGAAATATATCGTTCATGTTGTATAAACAGTATCGTCCGTGTAAACAAATATTTGCAAGTATAAAGCTGATTGTTCTGAAAATTATGCAATACTACAAAATATGATTCCTTGTTTAGTTATATGAAATGTTTGTAATGAGTAACACTGTCAATTGTAGAAGTAACATCATAACGACTATGTACTTTAACTAACTGCTTACAAACATCTCACTGAATAAAGACGATAATGGTTGTTGGAAAGTATTCCAGTCTCTACGTACCCATCTCTCTCTCTCTCTCTCTCTCTCTCTCTCTCTCTCTGAAATAAAGATCCTGATATGGATATAGCGTGATGTTGAATGCACATATTTTGTCACAATTTTGAGTTACACTAGGGATATTGAACTTTGATAGAAAATCATTCTCTGTCCTACATGTGTGATTTCAAGGATTTTACAGGATGTATACAATGTTGCGGTATACAATGCTGTATTTAAAAGTAACTGCAAGTGCTATCTTTATGTCTAAGGGCATTTACCTGTGTAACTCCTTCTTTAGTTAGAAAGAAGTGAAGTACGTAAGTACATAAATTAAAAATTCAGATATACATTACATTTTGTTATTTTGTCGTTATCGGCCATATGTCTTAAAGGGCAGTCTTACTAGCATCGCTATTCACACTGCTTAACCTCACACTTCATAGAGAAGTGGCACCAATCTGTTCTAGATCACATTGATACGTAAAAAGGTTTCAACAGCACTGAGCACAAACACAGAAGCCTCACTAATCCATAGATTCAAAGAAAAATGATTGCCAAGTACTGTCAAACATCTGAAGACAAAGACAATCCACCATTTATGGCAGACTTTTCTACGCATTTATGTGTGGGTTCGTTATAAATACTCGCACTAAATTACTCAGCTCAACATGTTCTGAACACTTACAATGTAATTATGTTGGACGTCATAAGAACATGAATCGTTTCCCAGACGCAGTTGTAAGATATTGTATTTATACAGATATAGGCTGGTGTGCACTGAGCCATAACACTCACCCTCTTGAGAAGGTCATAATTTATGATGACGAAAGGAGTTTTCATTTTTGCATATCAGAAATATGGAAAAACTTTCATTATTATTTTTAAGCTCCCATCTTGTGAAAATGAAAGTTCGTAACAGAAAGATACAATGCATCTTGGATCAGACCTACCATCGCGGGATTTGAACTCAGGTCTTCCCGCATCGGAAATCAACACTCTAACCACTGAGCCAAAGAATCGTTGAGAGCTTTCTTATTGAGCATAACTAAAATCTGCTCTTTTGTTTCCTTAGAAATATCTCTGAACAAATATCATAGACAACTTGCGTACACTTCTGTGACTTGTGTGTCCGTAAAGAAGTGATAGTAGAAAGGAACGTATTGAATGTTTAGCCAAGTGGTTGGCTTAATGTTATAATATATAAATATATACATATTCGGAAAAGATCACATTATATAAATCTTTCGCTCACCCCGACAAAACTCTCGAAAATAGTAGCATCATAATTTCAAACCGTCGACATTGTCATGGTGCATGTGCCAGCTTTAAAGAGAAAATGACTGTAAATAAAAATAATCGACGATTTGAAAGTTTCACAAAAAGCATATTTCTAAGGTTTATATTTTTTGTATACAAAATGGTTTAACCATAGGGGAAAGCTGTGTTTGAAAAAAAGTGTATTGTTTCAATTTATTAGATTTTCTCTCTAGACTGTCGGTTGTATCTGTATCAGTTTATTATTATCATTTTATTATTATTATTATTATTATTATTATTATTATTATTATTATTAAATTTTATCATTTTGTAATCATAACTATTTTAAATTAATCCTCGCTGAAGCAACAATGTAGTTTTTGTAGGTTTCAAATATTTCAGTGATAGTGCATTAATACGAGAATGTTTCTATGTTTTAAACTTAAGTAAAAAAAATAATCTACGAAATCTTAATTAGTAATATGTTATTTTATGACGGTACATCATTAACGGCTACTAAAAGAAACGACCATTACACGAAGATTAAAAGAAAGCCAAAGAAATACAGGAAGCTTCTTTAAGATTATAGTCGGTTAAGTGTAATGGACTTCCTAAATTTAGATTTCTCGTGGAGAAGAACAAATAAATAAACGATATCAAATCGATAAGCTAAAACGTGACCATTTCATTCAAGAAAAATACTACAAACTCTGTTTACTCATATAGTGCTAGAGATATTTTCATTTTCAGAATACTTAAAAAAGTGGAAAAAGGGCATATCAGGAAAAAAACAGTCAAAATACACAGCCTCCCTACACAGGCAAAAAGCAGAGGAAAATATAGCATAAATTCATTTATAGATCAATTTAAAAAGTTGACACCACAAACAATTAACAAAATTGATAACTCGAGAGGTACCGCCTTGGAACGGTCTTGTGAAACATTTGCCACTGGGGTTTAAACCGGGTTCTAGGGTGCACCAACCTCACACGTGCCCCCAACGGGTTATCATATATAAGAACAAACAAGAACAAGTTGTCTTGGTGAATTAACTCTAACCCACCCATCAACTAGACAATGTTGCATGCAAATGCACACAAACATATAAACAGAGAGTAAAACCAGCAAGTGCATGATGACAGGAATAAACTCTAATGTACAATACTCCTTAACGACTGTTTCGAAGAATTTTCTTAGTTTATTAGCGATTTTACGAAGAACATTTTCAATCAATCATATAAAATAAAACCTGTATATACCTTCAAATGGTGGTGTTTATAATCAGTGTTGTTGTAATAATGTGCATTTAAGCAATTATTCTAGCCTTTTGTACAAGTTTAGCGGATTTTCCTCATTAACCTTTAACAAAGCCTTTCTCAGTACGTAGAAGTCAGTTGTAAATAACATCTTATTTATGCTGTGTTAAACATATATCACGATGAAAGAAAATGCGTTTTTAATTACAACAACAACAACAACATTTGTTGTTGTTGTTGTTTTTAATTAAATGTAGCAATAGACAGTAGTTTTTAAAACGGTTTTCAATTTTCTTCCTGATTTGTCATGGTTTTTTTAATTCTTTTTACTGCATGCAACAGCATTTCATACTTCAAAAGGTCTTTTAAATGTCGTTCACGTTTTTTGAACAACTTCAAGCACACGTACATTCTGTGTGATAGAAACAGACAGCTAGTACAAAAACACGAACCAATAGCTTTTATTAAGTGCTGTCAGCAAAATTATACATTTACAACCAATGAATGGACATTGTTGCTCCATGAATTATACCTACAATAATATTACAGCGCCTCTACAATAGATGATAAAAACAAACCCCGGGACAGCGCAAATAAATAAAGCACAAATATACTGAACACGTTACAAAAATAAGTTAGTGTTGTCGATGCTGAAAAAGAACATTTAATTGATATTAACTATGGTCAAACTAGCATCGGTACTCAATGTATTGTTGTTATTGATCTGTTCTCTTATATCCAGTTTATTGAGTTAGCAAACATGTTTTCATATCATTATGTCTGCGTGATGAAAAAAGTTTGAAAGTAAAACAATCACAGTGTCACAAAAGGTAATCTGTCACAACCACAGTTATAAATTCTATGCACACAATGTAGTCTCCTTTACATAAAGTTCTGGCATTTATTTTCATTTAGTTTCATTGTTAAATATGATGTACTTTAATAGATGTGTTAAAGTACTTATTAATAAGGTAAGAACATGACAGTTTATTTGCACAATCTTGTCCATGTAGTAAATATTCTATATTCTAATTACTGGCATGTGAAATATGAAAATAGTTATTTACATTAAGTATCTTTCAGCAACAGAATGACAATAGAAATCAGAAAGTGGATATATCAGTTCCGTTTATATCTGACATTGTACATCGTGGCGAACTGGTCTGTTTTGCATATGATAATATTTTCATTTTCAGAGCCCCGGGCAGAGGTGAGCTATTGTGGGCACTAGTCATCAACCACTTTAAACAACATCCCGTCTGATAATACTTGCCAACTTACAACTATGACCTTGACCGACCTTGCCCTGCTGATCTACGTTTTGTTTTTACAGATTGTCTATGAAATTTGGAATACATACTATGATGCATGTACATTACAAGTTTAACATTGGGTGAACATTACGTTGACCTACCTCTTTGTTTTTTAAGCTACAACATTAAAGTTGATTTATGTGCATAATTTTGCTAACACATTTCAATTTCGTAGACCATTACCCGGTGCTATATCCATGAAATTTAGACCAGATATATTTTGATTTTACTGTTTCGGACATTGGCCTTCTGACTTCCTGTATCGTTAAAGTTACAAACAAGAATTTTAGAACTGTCCTCATTCCAGGAGACACAAGTTACGTATTCGAATGTGTATGCTCTTATTTCAAATTTCAATTTTGTAGACCATTACCTGGTGCTATATCCATGAAATTTAGACCAGATATATTTTGATTTTACTGTTTCGGACATTGGCCTTCTGACTTCCTATATCGTTAAAGTTACAAACAAGAATTTTTGAATTGTCCTCATTCCAGGAGACACAAGTTACGTATTCGAATGTGTATGCTCTTATTCAGTTGTTTGTCATTCATTGCCCTTACTGTTGAAACAAGAAAAGCGATGTATGGCCATCATGTCTCTCTTGTGTAAAAATGGAGCTTCAAATAACCGTTGCCGGCCCGGCTAGCTCAATCGGTAAGTCATCAGATTGTCAGTCTTGACGATCCAGGTTCAGTCCCCATCAGAGCCGGCAAAATTTCTCCGTGATACTTGATCTCAGACAATGCGTCAATAGGTCATGTGTCCCTCACCACTGACGCAAGTGAGGAAGTAGTCAGTCACTTGCAAAGAAATTGGTAAGTAAACTGGTTGAATACCCAGGAACACTGGATAGGTGGTCTGACCGCCGGGATATGACCTGAGCTGTTAAAAATGGCGTTAAACCCTAATAAAACCAATCAAATAACCGTTATTAAGTCAACATTACATCATGTTTTTACAGTTTTCAAAGTTAAGCATAACAATGCGCCAATGAAACTTTCACTTCCTTCTATTTCCTTTATTCTATCTATGAACGTCGGCCTCTTAATTGTGTCTCAGAAACTAAACTGTCCTAAAAGAATTTTTGAGTTTGTTTTGTAATAATATGTTATTAAATATGTTGATTTAAAAGAAAACGTGCCAAATACGTACAACAAATGAAGTTACTTATAGTATAAACTTCACAATTTGTTTTTGACAATGAAATATCACTTTTTTTTCAATAACAATGTTTCACTCCGACGATGGTCAAAAAGTAGAAGCTAACAACTGTTCATTATTTTGTATCGGTGAGACAGATAAAATGAAACTGCAGTTTTCCTTTCGTGAAAATTGAGATAAAAAAAGCGAAAGACACGTATGGAACACAGCCTCCCCACACAGTCAAAGAGTAGAGAGGAAAAGAGAGCATAAATTTATTTATACATCAATTCAAAAGGACACCACAAACAATTAACGAAAATGAGAACCCGAGGGGTTACTGCTTTGGAACAGTCAGTGGCAAAACCATTTGCCACTGGGGGGTTAAACAAGGTTCTAAGGTGCACCAATCGCACACTTGCCCAAACTGGTTCTCATTAGCACAAACAAGTACAACTTGTCTTTGTGAATTACCTCCAACCCACCTATCAACTCGACAATGTTGCATGAAAAAGCACACAAACATATAAAACATAAAAAGCTAATTGCATTATAGAGCGAAAAGGGCAGGTACTCAATGACTTTACTGAGACCAGAGCACTTGGAGACAAATCTGAAAGAACACGATGGCAGGAATAAAAGAGAAGTTACAATTCATTTTAGTAATTGTTCAGTTTAGTTTTGTACTAA